>JAPKLX010000310.1:97695-168885 GCA_026898415.1 Leonotis leonurus | reverse complement strand
TATTAGGCTATTAATTAAGTGAATAATCATGATTAATATATATATATATATATATATATTTAATAGAAATACTAAATTTTAAAACATTTTCTACTTTAATTACTGGATAATTTTAATTAATAATACGGAACTTAAACGTCGAAATTTTTTTTTATCGTAAAGTCTATGTTCTCAATTCTATATTTTTATCGGGATCATCTAATTAATGAAATTTTATTTTTCGGGAGAGGACTTTAAATCTTAATTAAACCTAAAACAAACACGTGAATTTTTCTAGGTGTTACACATACACTTATTCTTCCAGAATATCATTTAGGAATGCGCTCTTGACATCCATCTGGTATACTTTGAAACGTTTGTATGCTGCATATGCCAAGAATAATCTGATGGCTTCCAATCTGGCAACTGGGGTGAATGTTTCATCGAAGTCTGTACCCTCTTGTTAACTCTATCATTTGGCAACAAATCTGGCTTTGTTTCTTACAACTTCTCCATTCTCATCTCGTTTATTTTTGAATACCCATTTAACACCTATTACTTATTGGTGTTTAGGTCGATCTATGAGATACCACACTTGATTTCTCTTGAATTCGTTAAGCTCCTCTTGCATAACAATTATCCAATCTGCATCTTGTAGTGCTTTATATGCATCAGCTAGTTCAACGTGAGATACGTAGCAACTTAGTAGTGCGCTCTCTCCATGCATTCTTCTGGTCTTCACACGATCTATGAGGTTCCCAACAATCTATTCTGGTGGATGATTTTGAATCCACGTTTTGCGCCTAGACATCTCTTCTTTTGATATCTCAGGTTCAGGTTCTTTTGCTGGTTCCTCAAACTCCGGGTGTGCTAATGAAGTTGTTTGGAATGGATGTCAACTTCTAGTTTGGTATCCAAACTGTTATTGATCTCATTTGATTCATCAGGTTCCAAACTTGGTTTTAGAGATCTTGAAATAACTAAGTGTTGTTTCGAGAAACATCATCAAAATATAAACAAATTAGTGGGGTTCCCAACAAGGAATAAAAACATGGGGTTACTTTCAAGACCTTTAAGACGATTAAAAGTTAAATTTTAATTACTCTATTGAACGAACTCTAATGAATGTGAAATTTTACACAAATACTAAAAAAATCATAAGGAAAATGTCTTAAAAATAGTTTTGGTTTTCATTGAGCCAATAATCAAAAATAAAATTATATAGTTCTGAAATAATTTTCACAAACACATCTATTCATGTCATATGAACAGTTGACTTTGAAAAATCATAATGAATTGAAAATAACTCGAATTGTATTGAATCAAATTTTAAAGTGATTATAACATCTTAAAGGTTTATATTCTGAAAACAAAACACATATAACCATTTCACTCTATTTTCCACGAATTTTCAAAGTTAGACAAATGCCCAAATTTTCACAAGAATTGAAAGTTTGCGCAACCATTTTAAAAAATTCATAACAAATAAAAAACATGATGAAACTGAGTGATTGAAGTTGTAGATTACTCTTAAATTGATCTAGTATTTTAATATGTTAAAATATTAAAATTTTGACACTGATGAGGTACTTGAATAACGAGGCAAAAATGAAGCATAAACTTTAAACCATAAAATATAGGGCAAAACATAATCTCTTAGTTCATCATGTTTCATTACCAACACAACAACATCAAATGATTAATCCGCAAATCAAATAACCATATTATCATATATTAACACAAGAAAATTCCTAATCCTAACCCATTTTGGTCTAAATCGGTAAAGAAAATTACATCGTTTGAATAATATGATATTTTTAAAAATAGAGAGAAATCTCTCTATGGTGATAGGCCCAAAATATGTCTAGGAGGGAGTGAATTTTTGGCCCATTTTATATTTCATTTTATATATATTTTGGGCTAGATTAATGCTTCTAGGATGAATAGATAAGATCTCAAATAATAGAACTAATATCTCATTTTAATCTCATGTAGTTACCATCTATTATTCATATTCAAATTTGAATAATTCAAAATTAATTTGGGCCAAATTCATAATTTAATTAAATTAATTTTGAAATCACTTTTAGGCCCAATTAAATTTACTTAATTATTTGGTCCAGCCTGGACTTAAATTAATTAATTTAAATTAATTTGACCTCAAATTAATTACTCTATAGAAATGCATTAAAATGTAATTCTATTATAAATATTTATCGACTTCATTATATGATAAATATTGAACTTATCTTCATCCATTGAAATTACGATGTAACCCACTTGTCATTAATTATTTCTAACGTGTAAGATTTTCTAAATCCATTAATTCATTGAGTTTGCTGACAACTCACAATTAATTAATATATTTATTCGTGAGTGATCCGGCTCATACAATAATTATTATATACGGAATAAATTCCAATCGGCCGGGTTTTTTATGCAATAAACCTTTCTGAACACCTCATGCGGATTTAATCAACTAGTGGTAATCGAGACGTGATTCTGTACGACTGATAGTCAAACACTTCTAGCTAAGTCAATCACTACCGTCCAAGACATCATTGTTTTGGGTTACAAAAAACCCGCAAGCGTAGTTGAATCAAAGCAGCGTATAATCAACCGTCATACTAATATCATCGTCACATATTAAGAAATGAACTAATTTCCGAGACCTCGTTCTAAGTATCTGCACATAGAACATCTCACTATGAAAACTTTCAATGGTTATACGCAAAGCATGTGTATCAGCTTATATATATCAATGTTATTCTACGGGCTAAGGTCAGCTCTCGCATCAAATGATACTGCAACTATTACTGACTAGTCTGTCTAGAGTGTGACTTTATACTACAAAGGAGCCGACTGTGTTACCTTCTGTGATCATCGATCCACCACACAGTCGACAATTGTAATAAATGGACTTGTTTGCAATTCAATATATAATAATAATAAATAACAAACAAATGATAGAAATATTTATTCTCATTAAAATGGAACTGAAAACATGTTTGATACATTATTAAAGCATAAAGCATGTTTTGAGGTATACAAACCCTAACACATATGACTGTGTACCTAAGAACACAATCGAGCCACTGTACACATGTGAATTTAACTAAGGTTATTTAAAAATAAATTAAATGTGTTTATCATATACAATCTTGTATTATATCATATGTATATTCAACATTATCGTGTAATTTTGTACCTAAAATTACAACCATGCAACTAATTGTGTACAAATTGTATGAATTATGTACTATTTATACATTAAATTGTTGTTGAGATTTTCAAGTTTTAAATCAATAGACATTATAATAAGTGTAATTTCATATAATTTTCAAATAAATAACACTTAGACTGACTTAAACACTCACATACACAATTAATACTTCAAAATGCAAGGTTTCAAAATATAAAAAAAAATATTCTACCGACGACGGCAAGGCTGTAGACTCCGACTTTGATGGCTTACACTTCAATCTCTTACTTTTCCTAATCATTTCCCTCTATGCAGATTTAGTTTCACTCATTGGTGAATATTTGATTGGATTACACAATTGTTTTGGAGCACACATGAATTGTGTGTTTGGTGAAAAGAGAAAAAGTGATGATAAGTTTAATAAAAGTTAGTTTTGTTTTATTAATATATATATATATATATATATATATAAAAAGTGTGGTGGGGTGGGAGGGGGGAGCAAATTTATCTGTTGGATTCTGGTCCCAAGCGACATCCAAACCTGCAGCCACTTTTTCATACCTAACCAAACTCCACACCCGAGTCACGTCCTTAGGGGTTTCAATCAGTAACTGGTTCTCGGGAAGAACCAGTATCGGACTGGAAACCAGTTTTCTGGGAAATTAACCGGTTCCCGATTCACAACATTTGCAAATAATTGATACTCGGTTACTCGGTACCAAACCGGGTACCGGTTAATTAAAACATAATAAAAATTAAAATTTAAAAATATAATATTAGTTTAGAAAATTAAAATAGAATATTATGCCTCTGCCCTATTCTTTTCAATTCAAATCAAAATTCAACGAAACCGAGCCCTTTCTCCTTTCATGCTGCCTTGCAGCACCCAGACGTCGGCGCGCCGCCGTCCCCCATTGCACGTCGAAGCCCACCGTCGTCTCTCTCCCTTGTCGCGCGCCCAAGCTCACCAACATCGCCCTCCCTCGTCGCGCGCCCAGCATCCCATCGCTGCTCAAGGTTGCTTCTCTCCAACCTCCGCTCTATTAATTTTATTTTTGTTATTGGGTTTGTTTGAAGAATTTTTTTTCTTCTCTTTGTCTTAATTAACTAGAGTTCCCCATTAATTTATTTCTATTAAATTTTTGCCAGTTATTACACTCTAAAATTAACAGCCATAAATATATAGGTAATCAGTCATCACAAATTCACTTAGTCCATTCAAAATCACATTTATGTTAGACGTTAATGGAGCACAAGACAATTTATACATACCCTCTATATTTTTTCAGCAGGCGGTATTCATCCCCAAACTCAAAGGGTATAGTGTGTCATCCATATCTTACCAAAAACAATATATATGAACAGCCTTTTCAATAATTGGATTTGGTTATGAAGAATTAATATTTTATTTGTAGAAAGGAACTGAAGAGTGGGAGGGATTAGCAAACTGAAGAGTAGGCAGTAATATTTAGGACAGTTGGACCTTCCTGCAGCTTCCATTTCTGAAATACATTCAACTTCACCTTTGCATTTCAATATATAAGGTTTTACTCGAAAATTAAAGAGTAAATAATTAAATAAACTCATATATATATATATATATATATATATGCATGTCTATTTTCCATAGGTGACTTGTGGTTGTGGAAACAAATAATCTTGTTCCAAGGCATACAATGTTGTAGTGACACTAATCTCAAATTAAAGAATATATAGAATCTTGCAAAGGGTATATGCCTTGATCCATGCATGGAAAATAGAAGAACCAAACTCTGATAGGAAAGCAAAATGAGACAGAGAAATAAAATAACGAATACCTTGATTAATGTGAGAATTGAAGGGGCTCTTTGTTGCAAAATATATGGATTATGAGATATAGAGAAGTAGGCTATAAAGAAGAGTGACATGTTTTCTAGCTACTTTATTATCATTTGAGAAGTATTATTTATTTGAGTGTTATTGATTTTGTTGAATTTGTGTTTGTTGTGATTTTAGAAATTAAATGGAGAGTAGAGGAAATAATTTTCCTCAAGATCATAATTTAGAAGATGAAGAAGAGAACCAATTAGAGGTGCATGAACTAACTCAACAAAGAACAAAGAATACTGTTATAGGTGATCAGAGGCGAAAAAAAACGAAAGAAAAGAGAGCTAAAATCAAATGCTTGAGAAGAATTTACTGTTTTGGAAAAGGGTGAAGGGAATCCTCCGATAAAAAAAGGGCCAGGGTTATGCAACCTTTGTGGGATTTGTATTGCTGCCGATCCAGATACTAACGGTACATCTGGTTTGAGAAAACACATTATTTCATGTAAGGCCAAGCAAGAGAAAAAAGATGATCAAACGAAGCTCACTTTCAAAGCTGGTGTAGGTAAGGGTAGTGGTACAATATCACTATCAACTTGGAAATTTTCACAGAAGTAAGCCCGAATTGCATTAGCCGAGATGATTATCCTTGACGAGCTTCCTTTCAAATTTGTGGAGAAGGAAGGCTTTAGGAAGTTTCTTGCTCGAGTTTGTCCATATTTCAATATTCCAAGTAGAAACACAATAAGAGAAGACTGCGTGAAGTTGTTTGTTGAGCAGAAGGATATCTTGAAGTCATGTTTTAAGAAGGAAGGCATGGGAAGAGTCACCATCACCACTGATTGTTGGACTGCTATTACTAACACGAATTTTATTTTTGTTAAAACTCATTTTATTGGAGCAGATTGGAGGATGCATAAAAAATCATTGGCTTTCGTAAGATAGTTGGGCATAAGGGAGAAGACATTGGTACGTCCATTGTGGAGGTATTAAAGGAGTGGGATCTTAAAAGCCTTCTATGTTGCACTGTAGACAATGAAAGTGCAAATGACATGGCAGTAAGACATCTAAGTAAGTTCCTCGACTTATGGAACACCAATGTGGGGTGGAAAATACTTTCATATGCGATGTGTAGCTCACATTATTAATTAGGTGGTGTTGGATGGTCTTGAAGAAATTGGATTAGCTGTAAGGAGAATTAGAGAAGTTTGTGAAGTGGATTAAGAGCTCACCAATGAGATCACATGCTTTCTATAAATTTGCTGAAAATTTTGGAAAAGATAAGAAAGATTTGTGCTTAGATGTGCCTACAAGATGGAACTTCACTTACTTGATGCTAGAGTCGGCTGAGCCATATGCTAAGACAATGACATGTTATGTAGGAGAAAATGATTCTTATGGTAATGATATGAATTCAAAAAAGTATAAGGATAGAATCCTTGGAGCGCCTCGAGAGGAAGATTGGGTGAATGTGAAGAAGATGATCGAGTACTTGAAAATATTCTACGACTTCACACTTCTATTCTCAGGCACCACTTATGTCATATCTCATTTGTTCTTCAAAGAAATGAGTGGCATCTTTGAGGCGATAGTTGATTTGGAGTTAAGCTTTGATGAAGAAATGAGTCTATGGCGAAAAAGATGAAAGAAAATATTGGCAAGTATTGGCTAGAGAACGAGAATTTGAATCCAAAGATAAACAAATTACTTTACATTGCAGTAGTACTTGATACACGACAGAAGTTGGACCACGTGGAGACATGTTTGACTCAAGTGTATGGAGAAGTTCGGGCGACGACCTTATTGGTATATGTTAAAGATCTCATGCATCAATTGTTTGATTTTTACAAGAGGTAGTTGCACATTTCTACTCCCGTGGAAAGTGGATCTAATTCTCAATCTCAGCCTTCTCCATCAGCCAATATTTCGCAGCTACAACGTTCTCGAACTAGACCCCAAGGAGGTACCAGTCGTATTATTCCTAAAAGAACTCAATCTAGTACTGGTGATTTTTCTGAGATGACTATTTATTTCTCGGAGCCACAACATACTGAGAGTGGAAATGAAGATGATGAAGGGGATATTGATTCATTTGATATACTTCAATGGTGGTCGAAGGATGGTGTGAGATATAGGGTTCTTTTTGAGATAGCGAGAGATATTTTGGCTATTCCGATATCCACCGTTGCATCTGAGTCTGCTTTTAGTATGGGAGGTCGAGTGCTCGACCAATTTCGAAGCTCTTTGAACCCCGAGATGGTTGAAGTTCTAATTTCCTCTTCAGATTGGTTGAGATCGAGTTCATCATTCATTCTTGATGAAGAAGATATACCAAAAGAAGAACAACGAAAAGTATTTCATACGGGTACGCAGTGTTGTAGATTTGTAGTGTATGTATAATTAGTTTCATATTAACCATATATTTTTCATACATTTATTTAATTTGGTTTGTGAATTTTCTTAATATTTAAAGCGATGACCTCTCTTGATTTTGGTGGAGAGAATTTAGAAGGAATGAATGCAACTGACGTTGGCTGGCGGCAGTGGCACCACTATGTTTGTGATTAGTTCGGTGGGGTCGGTGATTGATCTTGATACCGATCGTGAGGGTGTTGCTTCTTGATGATTTATTATATTTTATTTTGGATATTATCGTATTATATTTTGAACTTGTTTAAATATTAAAGATTGTGGTTTGTGCATTATTGTGAAATGTAAAGTGACTTAATTTTGTTATAAGTGAATGCTTGAAGCAAGGAGATATATGTTTTTAAGTGTGTTGTTGTTTAATGTTGCATATTTTTCGATTGTTGATGTGTGGTGTACAATGCAGTTGAAAATGAGTTTATCTATAAATTTGGAATTTAGCTATGAAAGCATAACATCATTACCAATCAGTGTCATTACAGGTTATCTATAAATATGGGACTAATGCTTTTTTTAATGTCATGATACATCATTGTGTTTGAAATTGTAACAAATAAGATTAGTTTTAATAATTAAATGTTAATAAATTACTAATTAATGTATTAACAATTAACAACCTACGTGCTACTTGGTATTTAGATTAAAATCTCCTATTTAAGAGTAGCTTAATTAATTAAATATTTTAATTAATTAAATATTTAAATATTTCAAACCTTAAATTTGATAATAGACAAATATGTATATTTCAATAATTAATTAAATATTTAACGTGCAATAAATATTCAAGAAAATTAAAATTACAAACATATAATATATAAAAATACAATGTTATATATATTGGTTAAATATGAAGATTAAATATGTTTTTAACACTAAATATATATATTTAAATTAATTTTCTAAAAATATCAAGAAAGTTTGAAAATCCGGTACCTTAATCGGTATCGAACCGACGGGTAACTGTTTTACACCCCCTACCCTTAAAAAGAAACAAAATCAATAACAACGTATAAATTCAGATTATGATATTATAAGACTTATGGTTTAGACTTATGGTTTAGACTTATGGTTTAGGTTAAAGAACAAAAATTCAACATAAAAATAAGAAATCAGAAAGATAAGAGTAATCAAATTCTGAAGTGATAAAATATTAGGGTTTAGTCCAAAAACTCTTATTAAACAAGAATATTACAGAAATTTAAAATCATGAAAGTTAGAAATTTTAAAGACATAAGTAAAGCTGAGATTACCTTGGTTAAGCGGTGGCGTCGACGGCTAGGCGCAAGGAGGAGACAACGGCGCACCAGCCGTAACTCTCTACCCCGTCGTGAAGGTCTGCCGAAGGGAGGGGTGTAGGCCGAGGAAAGAGAGAATGAGAGAGAGAGACCGAGAGAAGGGAGGTAGAGACAGGGGTAGGCGAGGTCCGGCGAGTCCGCCAAGACTACGACGACTAAGCGTAGGCTAAGAGTCTACCAAGAGAGAGAAACATGAGAGAGAAAGTGGGAGGGGTGTGTGTCGTGTGTTCAATAGGGAGAGATGAAAAGGTGGGTCACTGGGTTGTGTGTATGTGTTGTCGGCTGAATGAGGGAAGAAGAAAGCTTTTGTGTGAAGTTGTTGATAAACTCATGGGAAGAAGAAAGCTTTTGTGTTCAATAGGGAGAGAAGAAAGGGTGGGTCACTTGATTAAAAACTTGTTTTCCTTCCAAGGAAGGTTTAAACTAAAATTTAGTTTTGAATTTATTGTCTTAACATAAAATGTTTCGATTTATGTATGATACCTATTTTTTTATTATAATCGAATTCGGATCCCAATAAATTAAAACTCAGACTAGTGTACACAGCGGACTGTGAGTCATCTTAACGGGTTGGCCGGTCAAGTGTTGGTGGGAGGTATCATTCATAAATTGAAACTTCAGATATGATAGATTATTAAAAAACTTAGACAGCGTTGTTGTAATATCCCGCTAATTTCTAAATTATACTTTTAAGTGTTCTAACTATTAAGGGACCTAGGTATGATGAAATAAGAATTTTAGGAAAAACCTAGAGCCTGTTAGGACCTACCATGTTAATTTGGCAGACCGGGAAAACTTTTTAAAAGGTTTATTTAAAAAAATAAACTTTTCATGCATAAGTCGAAAGTATATACATATTATACTCCTTGCGTAGAGTTTTTTAAAAGAACATTTTTGGCACTAGGTTTACCCAAAAAGGAGTTCGTATGCAACCGCTACGAAGTTTTTAAGTTTAAGCACGTCGTTAAAAAAATAGTTTTTCCATGCATGACCGAAACTATATCAATATTATAGTCATTGTGTAGAGTATGAAGAAAGGGAGATGTTGACGTTAGGTTTGCCTGAAAAGGAAGCCGTGTGCAGAAGTTACGACGTTTTAAGATTAAAGCATTAATAATAATATAATATAATAAAAAAATATTAAAATAACCAAATTTTTTGCTATAAATATGTGAGGGGAGACGACTGAGCTATTTGCTCAATTCAGTTCGTCTCCTCTTCTGCTTCTCCTCTCTCTTCTTCTCCTCTTATTTTCTTCTTCTTTCTGCCATTTTCGAGTATTGAGGTTCTGCAAGTTTGAGAATTGAGGATCGGTTCAGGTTAAGGTACATCAGGGTAAGGTCGAAGCTAGATATGGAGCTTGACAAAGGTGGCTCAGCCGCCGTCGAGTCACCGCCGCCATTGCTCCAATACCGACATTTTCTTTGTACATTTGGTCAATCGAACGACTAAGGTCCATTAAGGTTTTGAGTTTTTGACCATAAGATCCGTTACTCTGTCGGATTAAATTTTAGATTTGAATCCTGGTTAAGCATATCATGATTTATTGCATTATTTTCATATTTTTCTAAAGGGAAAATATTCATGGTCAATCAATTTTCAATAAAATTTATAGTGCATGTAGAGAAAAAAATATAGGATTTTCTGAAAGAGGTTTCATTAATTTTCATTGGTCCAATTTTCATAGATCTGAAAAAGACTACGAATCTTCTCGAATAAGCTTCGAGGTAAAGTTTCATATTTTAAAAATATTTATACATATTCCTATAGGGAATAATGTCCGGAGTATTTTTGCCTTCTTGGCCAAAATCATTTGAAAGTCCAGTTGCTGCCAAATTAATTTATTACGTGATAAAAAGAATATTATTAAGCCTAAAAATTTAGTACTGCTTATCTATAGTTCATTTTTGGAAATTAAAGCCAAAATATATTCCCTATGACTAACAGGTACCTAACACTAAAATTTGAGCTCATAAGGATTTACGGTTTTCCCGTAATCGAGGAATATCATTGGTGAAAGGTTGGGGATATATACGTATTTTGAGTTATTAAGCTCTTTTCTTTAAATAAAAAATGCATGGATCTCTGTTAAAATATTTTCACGAAGGTATCGACTGTTTAATGCTCTTATCGACCGTCGGGGATTCTTATTCGGCCTAACACGTCGATTTAAGGACTGTAATCACTTAGTCTCTACTGCGGTGGGTTGATCACCATCGGGTTTTGACTCATGCTATGTTAGGGTGTACGGTTCGTCGAGCCCTATTTGACTGAATGTTTATGATCTGTCGGTGGTAAAAGGCCCGGGACATAACCTATATAAGAGTAACGTCATGCCGGGTCATGTTTAATTCATGCACAAATGTTTTGCTTACTTAGAAGTTATTTTTGTTTTAAAACCTTCTAAGGTAAGTATACTGAACTGAGACTATATTTTTCATTTTATGAAAAACCCAACTGAGTGCACTAGTACTCAACCCACGTTTTACAAAATTTTTCACAGGCTAAGGAAGAAGCATGATGTGTGTGGCTGAGGAATGGTGTTATTGGGATGACGATTTCTTCATCACGAGAACGGTTTACCGTTCTATACATAAGAATTTCCGCTGCCATGCTCACGTATGTTATAATATTTATGAAATAATTATCATCCACGTATATGTGTGTGATAATATATATGTTTAAACTCTAAGATCATTTCTTCATTCCACGAAGGCCTCATCGGCCATTATTAATAAAGGTTCATGTTATCATATTATCATTGCCCATTACATGCATACACGTGCATAGGAGGGCTTAGAAGTAGTCGGCCCCTCTTGGACGCTCAACTCCTCAACCCCTTGTGTAGTGTTCGAGCGAATGCCGACCACACTTGGTAAGCTGGGTGAGTGACTCCTTTTGGCGAGCTAGGCTCACTAACCTCCGCCTTTGATCGACGGTTCTTATTGGATGATTCGGCTTCTCAGGGATTCTGGATTACCGTTCCTACGAGACAAGCTGTATTATCTCCAATTCATTTCATCTTGGACGATTCGGCCCTTGGAATTTTGGATTACTGCTCCCATGTATCGAGCTGTATTATCTCCATATTGCATATGATTTATTTTAGATTCATTATTATAGACATTGTCTTTGCATTGGTTAGCTGTTTGGGTTGTAAAATGACATAGTCAAAGTTATAGAGGAAATGTTGTCCGATTTTCAAGGACAACTCTCTCTTATATAATGCACACGAACACAATGCCCCCTTTCTTCCCCGCTTCTTTTATCACCGCCCAGTCATGCCCTTGGCGCGTGCGCCGTCCCTCGGGATTTGGGGCGTGACAGCTGTCAACTCAAGATTTATCAAAAAGGATTTAGTGAATATAGGTTCTTTAGAGATAAAATTCATATGTTTCACTTGAAATGACATGACAATTATATATGTATGTATGCATTTTCGGCATGTGTCTACAAAGTACTTTTATACTCAACCCTGCATATATTTCTAAATGTGCAGGTTGAGCCGTGATGAGAATGGAGTGTTCAGTGAAGCTTTGTCGGTCTGTTTCACGTTTCTAACTCGTGGGGTTGTCTTCATACATGTAAACATAGACTAGTTCATATTTTCACTGCAGACATTCAATACTCTTGTATCTTAAGATATTCAAATATTGACTAATGTATTTTATATTGGTAATCCTTCGTAAATTTCTATATTTCGAACATCTTTCCAATACAGTATTATCTAGTTGTTCGATATTGTTATTCCTTATTTCTAACCCTGCTTCTTCAATCCCTTCTCCAAGTCACAGTTTCCCCGACTTTACTATCCTTAGAAAAGCGTGGTCGTGACAAGGGTGGATTGAGTAGTAGTGATAGTGATGGTTAGGTGAGGTTTGTGGTGAAATAGGGTGTAGGGGTGGACTTGGAAAGAACCTCTCAATCTTTCCTAAAAATTGTAATGCATTGTAGATATTTTAAGTTTAGTGTTGTATTCATTGGTATAATAAGAAAATGTAATGTATAATTGGACTTTATTTGTACAATTAAGCTTATCTATTTAAACTCAATAAGATATTAAATTTGATCTCGATTTACCACAATTATCTAACTTAAATTTGATCACATCGAATGTTCCTTTAGTTTAAGCAACATTTTATTATAATCAAAACTTAACTATGGAGTTTAGACATTCGTACGGATATGATTTCCACATTTTTTTTTCTTTTACTTTTTAAATATTATGAGCAATTAACAGGGTATTATAATTAACAGGTTGACTAATGAATGGAGACAGCTCATTGCACGATAGGGACAAGTCATTAAAGTCGACCTACTCCTTTATAATATTGGTGAGTTGTTAAAATAATACTTATAACCTGTAATGTGAATTACCAATGTGACCGAGGTAGCTTTAAAATATATACAGATTTATTTTTCCTAACATGTTCTTTAACGGTTTGAGCAACCTTTAATAGAAGACATTAATAACCTGGTTCTTTAATTTTAATAAAGAGTTTAGAAAATAATCAAAGTATTGTTTCGAAAAACATCATCAAAATTAATTTAATTCGTGGAGTTTCCAACAATTTCTCTCTTTTTGATGATGTCGAAATCACACTTTACAAATTTCGTAAACATGAAAAGCAGTTAAGGTTAAGTAATATTAAGGCAGATTGATAAGAGTAAAGTATAAAGCAGTTAAAGCATGCAATCAGGTTGCTCTCAAAAGGTTAGACACTTTATATCATTTGCAGTTAGGTGATTACATGATAAAATAAGTGAAGCTCACAGCTAAAAAAGCGATTAAAGCACAGAAATTGTCTAGAAATGAACAATCTATCTGCGACCTGCAACTGCTCTACTCCTTGCCTCTATTAGCTCTTTCTTCGTCTTATCCCACATCAAATTGAAGCAAGCATATATCACGTCTCATTATTCCTCATCTCTTCTCTTTAGGGTGAGTTTGGTTGGTGAGATGAAGGTAGATAAGATAAATAATATGCTTTCATCTCATGTTTGGTAGGAATTTGTACTCATCTCTTAGGCCCGTAATAAATTGCTCAGCCCGTCACTAATTCACTGTTTTGTCCACATAATTAATCCCACCAAATTGGTATGATAAGTAATGTGGGTTAAACAGTAACCATTTCTAACTTTTGAAACTCTTCACCTCCCATTTACCAAGAAACACACCCACCACACTCCTTTCTATTTTCTTTCTTTCTCCCATTTACGAAGAAACACACCCACCACACTCCTTTCTATTTTCTTTCTTTCTCGGCGGAGGCGGCGTAAAAAAAATCAAACTCCATTCCAGACCAGGAACATCGTTTGTGGGGCAGAAAGTGGGAATCTTAGGTAGGAATTTTGAGAACTTAGATTCCAGTTTTTAATTCAAACGATTCTTACTTTCTACTTCATCTAATACAAATTTGAATGTATATTTGGGATATCAGAATCAGATTCTAATTTTCCAGAAAAATGGAAGGTATGATTTGGTGTTTTGTTTAAATTTTTAGGATCTATAAACATATTAACTTAATTCCTTTCGATTGTATGTAATGGCTGCTCAGACTTGGTGGATTTTGGGGAAAAAAGTTTGAAGTAGGGTTCTCAACAAGTCAGCTTTCTTTATCTGAAGGTGAGTACTTAAAAAAATATATTCTATAAATTAACTCAGAAGTTTTAACGGATGCTAGAATTCATAGCAGTGTAATTCATATGATTTAGAAGGGTTGTAGGGTTCGACATGAATTAATATGTTGTTAAACTGAAAAGGTTTCATTGTAGGGTTCTCAACTATGGTTTAGGCATAGATTTCATGTTCCTTAATCTGAAGTTAAATTGGTTTGAAGTATATCTAAATCACATATATGTCGTTCCTTTGTAAAAATAAAAAATCAGCTTTGTCCTTAGCTTCATCAATCCCAACTCCCCGCTGTTGTAATACCCCCTTAAATATATATAGTCCTGAATAAGCTTTAAATTTCAAATGCACTTAAAATGTAATGCTAAAATTTCGTGTTTGCTCAATTATACGAGTTATTTTTCCACAACCGAAAGAAAAAATCTGATCTTTGAAATTTGTTCTATGAGCTAAGTAACTAGCAAACAAAATTTTAAATTTCCCAACTGACTATGGAAACCCGAATTATCAGAAAACAAATTGTGTAAGCTGATAGATGTATAATAGTGTTTAATTATTTGAAATGAAGTAATGCATATACACCAATTTAGGGAAATATGGAAGTACAAAGTATGATATTAAACATCAATAGAGAAAATAAATGGAATTCACTTACCTGAGATTGGATCTCAGGGTTTTCCCTGAAGATTCTTATAAAGACTAGCAACAATTTCCCTTTTCTATTAGAGTGAATGAATGATTTAAATCAAGTAAAATTTAAAGGTGTATAGATCTAAATCACATCTAAACCAATTTAGAATTGGGTAACATACATTTCAGTTTATAAAACAATCAGCAAATTTACACAGCAAACTGACATTCATAATAGTTAATGATCTCTTTTCCAGCAGATTAGTTGTATTGTTATGAATGCTTTGTTTTTTTCATGCTTACTCATATACTATCTTGTTATTTGCATTGACATTTTCTATTTGAACATTGATACTTGTACTTTCCATTGGTACTCATGGACCAAAGTGTGAATGATTTGTTACTCTCTTTTCCAGCAATTTACTTGCCTTGGTATGAATGCACTCTTTTTTGGTATAGGGCATTCTAAAGTGAGGTTTAAACTATGTTACATATTTGTATGAATGCTCTGTTTTTTGCATAAGGCATTCTAAAGCATGAGGTTTAAACTGATTTTGCTAATTACATATGTACTGACATACTATCTTAGTTTCTGTTCTCATTCGATGATGTGTAAATTTGATTTTATAATCTATGTTTTTTATTTATTTATCATATAGCTTTGTAACTTAGCATTGAACTAGCTTTACACATGCATGTTCTGAATTTTTATCATATGCTTTGGATGATGTGTCTGAACTTGTCATAACTCCTTGCACTATTCAATGTTTACTGCAGATTTTTAAAAAAATGATAGACAAGTTATTCTTGTGTAAGCAAGTGTATATGTGCATGGAGGATATCTTCCAAGAAACAATGACAGAGATGCTAATTATTTTAACCATATTCATCATCACTGAATCATCTAATAAGAAGCGTAGGGTGAATGATAGATCTTATAATATGCTTAATAAAATATCACATCAAATTAGACACTTGAATAGGATAATTAAGCTAACTAATGTTGATTGCATCGTTAATCTCCGCATGGATCGTAACACATTTGGTAGACTATGTAAATTGTTACGTGAATTAGGTAGTTTGAGTGATAGCAAATATGTAAGTGTGGAGGAGCAAGTTGCCATGTTTTTATCCGTTCTAGCTCATCATAAAAAGAATAAGATAGTAGGTTTTGACTTTAGTCGTTCTGGCCAAACGGTATCACATTACCTCCATAAGGTTCTATTGGCCATTCTAAAGCTTCACACACGTGTCCTTGTTAATCCTGAACCTGTTTCAGAAAATAACACTGACAGCCGGTGGAAGTGGTTTAAGGTATCACTTCACTTTATTTAACAATAAAATCAGCTAATGTATGTACTAAAATTTGATTTCTAATGCATATGCAAACTAATTATTTGTTAAAGGGATGCTTAGGAGCACTAGATGGCACATATATAAGTCTTACTGTGCCATTGTTAGATAAGCCAAGATATAGATCACGGAAAGGAGAAATATGTACCAACACGTTGGGGGTATGTGACCGCAACCTTGGTTTCGTGTATGTACTACCTGGTTGGGAAGGTTCTGCTTCTGATTCTCGTGTTTTATGAGATGCTGTTACTAGAAATCACGGTTTGAAGGTTCCACGTGGTATACAATTTATTAACTATTCAATTAAAATGAAAATATCTAGAAAAATTAACCTTTCTTACATCATGGTTATTTTTTGATAAATTTAGGAACTTACTATTTGGTAGATAACGGATATGCAAATTCTGAAGGATTTCTAGCTCCTTATCGAGGAGTTAGATATCATCTGAAAGAATGGGGACCAGAACGTGACAGACCTCAAAATTCTCATGAGCTCTTTAACATGAGGCATTCAAAAGCGAGGAATGTCATAGAAAGGTCCTTTGGCATAGTTAAAAAACGTTGGGGTATATTGCGAAGTCCTTCCTTTTACCCTGTGAAGGTGCATAATCGTTTGATATTGGCTTGTTTTCTTCTCCATAATTTCATTCGATCTCAAATGACTTTTGACCCAATTGAGAAAGAGTGCGATGATGAACGTGTTGAAGAGGATGGAGATGATGAGGTTGTTTATGAAGCTACAGATTTTATTGATGGAATTGAAACAACCAATGAATGGAATACAAGTAGAGAGAAAATAGCTGAAGCTATGTGGTTATCATTTTAAGATGTGGTATAAATCTTATAATCTTTAACATTAACATTGATATTTAGTTTTATTTGTATATTGATAAATAGGGGAGTGAGTACTAATGGAATAATTGTGTGATTTTATAGGAACATGGATATTGCACCGTTTTGTTATTGTAATTCTGGTAGAATAGTCCTAAAACGTGCTGGACCACATGCGAAAAATAAAGGTCGTTTGTAATACAAGTGACCACATGGTACACTGGCTTAGTATGGATGGTTGGTAGTAGCTTAAAAATGTTTGGTTATTGTTATCATTGGGGTATGTAATACTTTTGGGACCTGTAATTTAGGTTTTCTGAATTTAATTCCACTGTATTTTTGAACCATTCTGGAGTATGGTTTCAGTATTATGAGACAATGATATGAATGTAATTTCAATTGCTTATAATTTTAATGTAAATTTGCTTCATTTTAAATAAAATGCACTAATTATTCACTGTTAAGCTTCCTAAATTGACACTAATTTTGCTTCGTTGCAAGAGATTGGTTTCAGATTGTTTTTATCGTGCTTTAAATTATGAGTCATTGATTTCAAATTGGTTTATTAGTTTTAAATTAACTATTTCAGTCAAGATTGAAGATGCAGGCTCTGATTCACATAAATTCAGATGAGTTGTATTGGTCATAGTATTATGACACATAGGTCACATGCATGCAGTAATGTAGTGTCTATAGTTGTTGAAAAATTATTCATCAGTCAAAAAGAGTCATAGGTCACATGCATGCAGTAATAGTTCTTCCAACCAAAAAAATTGACACAACAATGCAACCTCTTTCATCTCCTATATAAAGTGACACACTTCTCCTTTTTAATAAACCACAACATTGCAACCTCTTTCATCTTCTTTCATCTTCTTTCATCTTCCACGTTTTATATTTGCCAAAAATCATGTCTTCATTTGACATTCCCCCACAATCTTACTACTTCCATCAAGCCAAATGGACCGAAGAAATGGATGACGTCCTCTTCAATGTTTTATCATTTTATAAGGAGAAGTACGGATGGTATTCAAGCTATGTGCCTCAAGACACTCTTAAAAATGTGAAGGTTGCAATAAACAAGTATTGTGGTTGTGATTTGACTTGGCAAGAAGTGTTTGAGAAAACACATCTCTTGGATGTCCGCTACACCACGTTCAAGCTAATTGCTCGTACACCGGGAGCAAATTGGGATATCGAAGGAAAGCGTGTCATCGCAAGTCCGGATGTATGGACTTACTTGTTTGAGGTATATTATGAATATTACGTCACATATGTACTTAATTTCTAAGAAATATTTTACTTAACAATTTTTTCTTCTCTTCAACAAGAAAAATGATTTTGCTAAGGCATACTATTGGAAGGATGAGCCTCAATTCAATAGGTTGGCCTTCCTTTTTGGTGAGGATGACGTCAAGATTGAAGATGCTAACAAACCTATAACTATTGATTCATCCTCATACTATGTGGAAAAGCTTTTTGCACAAAATATTTCTAGCAACAGTGAGGAAGTCGTTTCGCCACCGAGTAGAAAGCCAAACAACATGGCCTCGTACGATGATGGAGATGAGGCAGCGAGCAAACCGAAACAAAAACGTCCTATGACCTTTCCATCTAAAAAAACGAAAGGAAAAAATAGTTCGGGGACATCTTCTTGTGCCTCGTCAAGCCCATTCAAGTAGTTGTTGCTCGGAGTCCTTCATTTCATCCATATCAAGTAGTTCAAGTCTTATGGTTTCGTTGCTTTCGGTTCTTTTGTTTCTCTAATTTAGTGTTGGGTCTTATGCTTTAGTGTCGGGTCTTATTCCCCTTATTAGTGTTTAGTAGGTTTTTAGTTATGTTTTTGTGTGTCGTCTTGTCGTGTTTTTTATGTTTGTCTTTTGTTTCGTGCCATTTTATTACTCGTTTTATGCCGGTTTGTGTGTTTATTGATTTGGTAGGATTTGGAAAAGAGATGGAAGGTGAATTGGGGAATTAAGAATTTAAGAGGCTACGGTTTATTTTGGGGAGAAAAGAAGAAGGAAATAAGAAGATAGAAGTGATGGAAAAAGGGAGGGAAAGATAAAAATCGCGTGAAAAGAGATTCGCCAGCGGCCGCTGGGTTCCCAGCGGTCGCTGGCTATGACTTGCTGAAGTTTCTGCGCGACTGGGCCAGCGGCCGCTGGAATCCCAGCGGTCACTGACCCCTACGTTCTGTCCTTTTCAATATATTGTATGTCGTAGTGAAGTTTTGATCAAAACATCCTTTTAAAAAGAATTTCAAACGGAAGTTTTCTCAACGGTTTTTGCAATTTTTAAAATTGTAAAATAGTCCATCGAAATTCTGAAAATTAAATTTCCGATGAATTTCCTGCACAGCGATTTCCTGAAAATTAAAATTGCTGACCCCAGCCAGGGGCGCTACCCCTTGGACCCCGCCAAGGGCGCTGCCCCTTGGACCCCGTCCTTTAGGGGCTTCGCCCCTAATATCATAATAAATTCATATAAGTGTGCACTCCGCACCACCAAACTTATATGATGTATTGTTATGACGATATTGATCAAACAAGTTAATCCAATTACACTAAAATATCTAACAAAATTAATCGAGATACTCTTAACTCCAATCACATTTCAATAACATTACATAAATGAGATTGTCTTCTACGTACACATAGTTGCAACAAAAAAGACTAAGATAATGTTGTCATTACATATACTTGCAACAGAATAGAATAACAAAAGAGAGAGATAAAATGAGTAAAAGAAAGTAATAGAGCCATAGTGTTTCTTCATCACACTACCAATGCATGCTTCCAAAAAAGGATAATACCCAAAAAAATATACCAAACGTACCCATGCATGCACGTGCCCAACGTACCCAACATCACTAATGTTTTGATAAATATACCAATCTAATCTACACTACCAAGTAGACGAATTACATACTCGGCTTTTGATTCTTCGGGTAGACCAACAAATAGTTCTAGCTTCTTATCATTTTCAATCAACATTTCGCAAACGCTTAACTTGTCACGCATAGTAAATCCCGGAATATTTGGTAGCTTGTTAAAAATATCCATTCTAGCTTGGCCTAATACTTGTTCGTGACCAAACCTCGATGCCATAGTCTCCATTCGGGAGTTGGCATTGCGACTAATGCCCTCAATCAAAGCACATACCTTATCGATGCCATCGAGGACCTTCCACTTTTGGCCTTTTGCTTTGGATGATGTTGGAGTTGATTGCGATGGATGATCGTCGCTAGGATACGTACTATTGCCATCACCTCCATTGGGTGATAGGATATCATCCATATCAACGTGGTAGTCCCCGGGTGTGTATGATGCAAACTCGTTCTCCAAATCGTTAATAGCTTTGTAATACTCCTCAGCACCTTCTCTCCTTCCCGAAAATTTCCTTCCAATCATCATACATTGGCCAATTTTTGGCCCGAATTCTTTTCGAATTTGCATCAATCTATAATCAAATATATCAACTAAAATTTTACACAATTATTACGTTAATATAGATAATAAATTATGCAAAATATATACCTTAAATATGGATTCCCAAAGCCCGTCGTCGCAGTCAACCGTATATGTCCCATTGTTATTGAAGCACACACCGCTTTGGCTAAGAATCGTGCACTATGAGTTGTAATCTTTCTTCCATATCGATAGCTTCGAGTTCATGTGTGGATTTCCCCTCAAATCGGTTCTCGGCATCTTCTTCTTGAAAATTTCTTCGAGCTTGCTTAAATATCCCGCCCTAAATCCATTATCGGATTTCCAACCCTGCGCTACAATTTCTTTCATTCCAAGTAGCAAAGTGTCCTCCTCGCTTGTGGTCCAAACCCGACGACCCTTATCCGATCGTTTACCCTTAGTACTACCATCACAAGAACTACCTAGGATAATCAATCCATGCAAAATTCTTATTTAGGCAGCAGCACCGCACAACAACATAAACAGGATAAAGCATAAATTTCAAGTTTCATTATGTTTAGAAAACGGGATAAAACATGTGGGATCGATAGGTAGCAATCGGGAAGAACGAAAAATATGCTTCGTACGTAACAAGGAAACATACAAACGATACAAAATTTCAGAATTTAAAACATTTATTGAGCTTCAATATTCATATATATAAATTTAAGCCAAAGGGTATAGATATAAAAAAAAAATGTAATGTAGGAAGCAAAAGGAGCAAAGGCACAAAAGGAAGCAAAATGTAAATCGTTGATTTGAAAACCAAGTTTTACCTTCTTGGGTTGAACCCATTTGCTTTATCAAGATATTATAATAGCTTTGTTCCTTGGTTTTTCAATGGTGAATGCTCCAGAAAAATTCCCCAACTTCTTCCTTTCCTCTTCACTCAGCCGAAAAGGTGAAATAAATTTTGTCTCCTACTTTGCTTTTGGCAAGTAACTTTCAGCAAAAGAAGAGAAGAAGATGTTTTACCTAATCTACCAAACAAGATATAAAGCTATCTACCCTTCTATTTTATCTACCAAACAACATAATAAATTATCATACTTCTTTGTTTTACATACCAAACACACTACTAAACACTATTCACACTAGCTAGTTATCATACCACTATTCATATTAATTATCTTAATTTTTCTTATCCTTCCTCATCTCATCTTCCCAACCAAACTCACCCTTATTGTTATAATTGGTGGAATAAAGCAATCATATTACAACAACTCAATCATTATAAGTCTTTTTTATTTTTGAATTCTTATATAATTGTCAATTTATATAACATTAATAGATGATCTAAATTGTAGTTGCCCTTTGACTTACATATCCATCCAACGTAACCGTCAAATTTCATAATTACCGTTTTTATCCCTACCGGTTTAAAATCAAGATTTCACTTAAAATCAGGTAACGTGTAAAGCTCCAAATGTTTTCATCCAAAAATAGGTCGGAGGGGGTTAAATTAACATTAATTCAAAATTACACCCTCACTAAGTTTCTCTGGAGTCTAATTAACCACCTAAATATATTTGGTAAAATACTTTTTCTATTTTTGAATGAGACATCTCACCACATACATTGATGATTTTAGGTTCTCAAATTTAATAGTACTATTTCGGTACTCACAATAAAATCGTAAAACCTCTTTTTCTTCAAAAATAAATCAATTCTTTTGAAGTTAAACTACCTCATCACCCTTCTTATTCTTGTTATCTTTATTCCCGATTGCAGGATAGGATACGCACGTAATATTTCTCTATATCATAGGCCTACTTTAATATGTTGGATAGAACAATTCAAGATAAAAGAAAAGTAAATTATTCTTAGGCAAGGAGGGAATGATATTCAATAAATAATTGCGAACTTTGTAAGATTTTCGGACTTCGTTGCATGTTATGTAAATTTGGATTAAAATGACTACTTAAGTTAAGTTAAGGAACTAATATTAGAAATTAAAGGAATGAAGCAAGTGGGGGCTCAACTGAAGTAATTATAGTAGTAGAAATACATATGGGAAAGAGAATAGATGGTGTAACAATTTTACAAATACCGTACCGATATGGAGCTATAAATATAGGAATGGGATGTGGACATTTCATGTAAGGTAGGTAGGCTAGTGAATTTATGGAGATGACAACATATTTAATGTATGTATACCTATACCTGCCAAACCGACTTTAGCTGATCCATATTTATATTCCTTTTAATTTCAAATTCCCATTCTGGTATGAGAGGCATTGATTTTGTAAATCTCCCACTCCTATAGTACAACCAACTCAGCTACCTCATAAAGACAATTACTTATTCCCCTTTCTACATATTAGGGATAGGGTATGGTCTTAAATGAAATAGATATAATGACATGAAAGAATCACATAAAGAAAGGGCATAACTGTTCATCCGAATTAGGATGATTTGATTATCTTAGGGTGGTCAATGTTACTCTGCATCAACTTGTTGATGTGATTATTATATATCGCACATGCACTTCGTCAATCTTGATTTTGATAGCCCTAAATTGATTGGATTGTCCGAACTGATACCCTTACTTATTGTGCTATCGTTGGCCAACAACATTGTGATAGTATTAATTATAATCAAGTTTCGAATTAATTTGGAATGTCAAAGGCTCATTTCGTTCATACAAATTCATTTGGTTATTTGAAATGCAATATAATGGACTCGCCATATAACACTGCTTTTATTTCAGTGTTTTGAAAACCGCATCATTCATCAAACCGCATCTCGTAAAAAAGTTATTGAGTCATTGGTTCAACTGGTAAAATTATTTTTTTTAAAAAACAGACAATACTCCATATATATAATATATATATATAACATTATTATAATGTTATATTATATATATAATTTATTTTTCAAAATATATGAATATAAATATTTAAATAAATTAATATATGTAATTCAAATAAAATTTCACAACTTTTTACATTTCATGAAATAATAATTCTTAGTTACTAATATTCTTAACAAATATACACATGTACGAAAAAAAATTATTTAGAAAAAAAATATATGAAAAAATTTTTGTATAAAAAATAAAAAATAAAAACTATTTTATCATTATTTTTCTAAGTTTATAAATGATAATTTAATAATTTATTAAATAAAATTAAAAGTAAGAGTAGTATTTATAGCTTTAATTATTTCAATATAATAATAAATATAATACATGGGTTCATGAAAAACTTGTACATTTATCCACTTTATTGCGTCCAAAAAAAACTTGCACATTTCTATTTTTAATAATTATACTATATTGTTGCATCCACGATTACCTTTTTAATCACTCACATTAATAGTATTTATCATTCAATACCTTTTTAATCACTTTTTTAATCACTCACATTAATAATAGTCTCATTTCACTCATAACATATTTAATGTATTTATCAATAAGCCACTAACTTTTCTTTCACTCACATACACATATTTAATTAATAAATATTATGAAACTCTTACTCCACTTACAAACACATTCATTGCATTCGTTAAAATCCATCAGAACTCAAATGTGCAAATACTTGGTGGACGAAGAGAGTAATAAATTTATTGATCGAAGTTTATTAAATTAAAAACCTCTACTTGCACATAATAGTTATAATGCTAGACTATTTTGTTTTAGGTCAACTATTCAATTATTGATACTTAAATTTATGAAAATTTTGAAAAGATCCAATAAATCCAATTACCAAATTCGCTAGGAATCATTAGACAGGTCGGTAGCCGGTCCAACTTTTAAAACACTGTTCTATATTATTCACCAGCATTTCTGAATTGAATAAGTTTAAAGGCTCGAGCATTATTAATTAATTTATACAGTACACATCTATTTTAATTAATTGGAGTGTTAACGGGCCCATAATTCTTACACGCCCAACTTCCTCTTGACTTTGCATTTTAAGTTGAACAACCAAAGTTGATGCACGTTGGTATTCTCTGTACTATGTATACATCACTTAGCACTGAGTAAACAAAGCATATGACTTTCACCTGTATTAATTACGTACGTAAATTTTAAAGATAGCATTACCGAAATTTGTGCTTCAAACTTTTAATTTTGACATTAAACTTTTATAATTGATAGTTATATATAGAGGTGGTTTCAGGTAAAGAGAGGGTAATTGGTAAACAAAAATAGGAATTGATTTTGTGCGTCGATTAGAATGGATCTAATGGAAAATATTAATTCCTATTTATTTTGTTATAAGCGTGTTGCATTGTCAATATACAATGCAAAAGAACAAATCAGTACTTATCATATTGGGCGGATTTGGTGGGATATTCAAATTGATATGAATCTCATAAATCATGCAACTACAATAAGAAAAGAGAAAATCATTTAATTGTTGCATTGTATATTTATATATTTTGCATTAGACATATATGTAGTGTTGCACTATATAGTTACATAATTTGAATTACCATTTAATTTTGGTAGTTGGAGAAATATATGGGATATCATAATCTTCTAAAATATTTGAAAATTTCCCCTAATTTTGAATTACGAGAATTTTAATTGGGAAACTCAAGTGAAAACCATTTCATTGCATGCAATACCAATTTACGTTGTTTTCATTCCAATCAAACGTCTGATGCATTACATTAGATTTATTGATGCATTACAGTCTGTACAAATTAAAAATTGGTTGGGGTTTAATTTTATTTTAAATGACAGTGCAATTTACATGTATATCAATGCAATTCACGGTATGAGTGGTGCAATATAGTATTATTAAAAGGTACAAAGATGAAATAACATTGCAGTTTACACATATATGACAATGTAATCCACATGTATGTGCAACACAAAGAGAGCAGCAACAATCTATTTTGCAAACGATGGAAAGGCACCGTTGCCGCTCCCGACCACGCCCCCTCGAAACCTATAATATTTTGCGAACGATGCAAAGCCGCCGCTGCCACTCCTGCCCCCTTTCGGCCGCTCCCCCTTAAACCCACGTCGTTCAAATCCTCGCGACAATGTTTACCGCATTCCACTGTCGGACCATGCCCGCGTCGTGGAGGAGCACATCCGATGTCGAGATCCGCTCCCAATCATTTGTTTTTCGCGAGTTGTAGCAAGGTAGTAACCACGCGCAGCAATAGTGACGGTGAAAGAACGCGACTTCCTCAAAATTGTCGTCCGGAACGTTGTCGTTTCGATTGAACTCTGGTGTGGCTATCTGATGTTGTGACGCTATAAAAGTGATAGGAGACGGAGAGAGAATCAAAGAAGGAGGAGATTTTCCTTCCTGCAAATTAAGCGTCCATGTGATGTGTTGGTGGAATTAAAAATATCTTTTTATCTCTCTTCAATGTAATTACATTAATTAGTGGGATTTGGTATTTTGTCTATCATGTTATGATTACATAAATGTATTTATCATAATATTTATGGAATATTTTAATGTAATTAAAAACCAAT
Source organism: Leonotis leonurus (assembly GCA_026898415.1). Taxonomy (NCBI): domain Eukaryota; kingdom Viridiplantae; phylum Streptophyta; class Magnoliopsida; order Lamiales; family Lamiaceae; genus Leonotis; species Leonotis leonurus. The sequence goes on along the minus strand of JAPKLX010000310.1, from coordinate 142,818 downwards.
ACATTCGGGTAAATTATAATTGTTGATCTACTAAAATTAACAGTTAAGATCATTTTCTATTTCCTATTAAAAAATTACTTTCTATATGATCTACATACTATATATATATGTGGGACGATTTCATTACAAATCGTCCCTAATTGCTATTATTAAAAATAAGAAATGATATGGTGTGTCAATTAGAATGAATCTAATTGCTATTATTAATCCCTAATTTTTTGAACTATATTGTTACAGGCGTGTTGATTGTCAATATACAATGCAACAATGGTAAATCGGTACTTATCATGCTGGACTATTTTGGTGCAATATTCAAATTGATATGAATCACACTAATTGTGCAACTGCATTAAAGAGAAAAAATTTCCCTCAACTCCACAATCAATCGTCGTTTCTTTATTGTTCATTGTATGGTCATGTAATTTGCATTAGACATATATATAGTGTTGAACTACCATTTAATTTTTGGTAGTTGTAGAAATTTATGGGATATCATAATCTTTCAAAATATTTGAAAATTTCCTCTAATTTCGAATTATGAGAATTTTAATTGAGAAACCAAACTGGAAACCACTCAGCGCATGCAATACCGATTTAAGTCATTTTCATTCACAATCAAACATCTAATGCTTTACGTTTTATTTATTGATGCATTGCAATCTGTAAAAATTATAAATTGGTTGGACTATTGCATTCTAATCTAGATTACAATGCAATTTACATGTATATGTCAATGCAATTCACATGTATGTGTAGTGTAATACCCCACACTTTTAAAGTTATTATTAATATTATTTTGGGTAAGTTATACCGAAAAAAAAATTAGATGAATACGACTTGAATTATTTTTAGATGATTTTGAAACTAACGGATTTGATTTCGAATGTTTTCAAGTTATCCGTCTTAGAGCGGGGATGTGCCCTAGCAAAAATATACATTATTTTTGTTATAAATATTAGAAGATATTTAATATAAATATCTATGATTTTTATTAACAAATATCTAAGATTTTTAGTTTGATAATGATATAATATATATATATATGTGTGTGTGTGTGTGTGTGTGTGTAGAAGTCTCTACAACTCATTCATCTCCCTACATCTATCGATCTCCTCTCCCTCACTCTTTCTTTCATTTTTTTTTCTCTTTTCAAGAACTTGGAGGTGGCACCGTATCGAGAGCTCAAGCCGGACAACCAAGCAAGTGAGAAGTCTTTGTGAAACATCGTCACGAGGTGGGGTTTACGCTATCTGTAAGTTGATGGTTATAATCATTGTTGTATCTGGTGCATTCATATGAACTTGCCTGTGTGGCGTATTCTTGCTTGTGTGGTGTGGCCTGTGTGGTGAATCATTGCCTGTGTGGCGTATAAAGCACCCTCGAGGGGAGAGACTAGTCTCGCCGAGAAGATAATTAAAGTTGTTCATTATGCTATGTGACTTGCACAATTGGTTATAACTGTTTGCAGTGTATTATCCACTGAGTGTGCTTGCATACTCACGTACCCCACATGCTATCATATTTTGCAGGCTAAGAGGCTCGACGGCTGGAGCAGATGGAAGTGGACCCCTATGAACATTCTCTCAGCTTTTATGTATATGTGAATGTTTGGTTGAAAACAAACTTAATTAGTTTTGGTTAACTAAACAAAGTTGTGTATGCTCAACTCCATTTTCACGCACATCCTCTATCTCAAGAACAACAAAATCCACAGGAACAATCAAACCACCTATTTTAACTATAACGTCTTCAATTATGCCTCTAGGGTGTCTCATAGATCTATCCGCTGATTACAAGTACATGCGAGTGTGTTTCAGTTTACCTAATCCTAATTGTTTAAAAATAGAATAAGACATAAGATTAATTTCAGCTCCTAAGTCAAGCATAATGAAGTTACCTGGATCGCGCTGTTTAGGAGCTAAAGGTTGATGTATGATTGTACTTCAACTTTAGACACTGTGACTAGTTCTTCATCATCAAATTTCTTCATCTTTGAGATTAATTCCTTGAAGAACTTGACATAGGAGGGGATATTCGTAATCACCTTGAGGAGAGGGACGTTCATAGTCACTTTGGATAACATCTTATATATATCTGTGAACTGCTGGTCGTTTCTAACATTCCTTAACCTGCTGGGATAAGGAATGGATGGGACATACAGATTGACCGCCTTATGAAGCTCCTCTTCGGACTGCTTTCTCTCTACTTCAGGCGGTGGTCCGTTGTCCTCATCAATTTTAAATTTGGGTTGTATCTCCATTTTGTTATCCACCACTTTTCCACCCCTTAGGACAGACACTGCTTGCACTTGATGGGATTATTAACTTTGTCCTGGAATCTTTCCCGTCTGTCGGTTTTGCTGTAGCTGGGTAACTACTCCACAGATCTGCCCCATAGCTATCTCGAGGCGTTTAATTATGGTATCTTGAGCTTCTCGGACCTTCTTGCTTTCTTGCATGAAAGCTGTCAAACTATCCTCAATAGGCGATCTTTGGGGAGGAACAATTTGATTTGGATAATTCTGCATCGATGGGGGATAGAACTGTTGTTGCGGTGAAAAAATTAAGGTTGCTGTGAGTAATATTGTTGTTGCTGAAATTGGGGTCGTCCATTGGAAAAGTTCTGGAAGTTTTGTGCTCCTTGCCCTTGAGCTTGTGGTTTCCACCTCGGATTTTGTTGACTCCTCCAACCTGAATTTTCTTGAAGTGGGTGGGGCTGGGGCATGAATTCTTGTGCAGCGTAAACCTCAGCATGTCCTTCAGGTGTCATCTCTACCATTCGTTGGCATTCTTCCACTATGTGGCCAAAATCACCACAAATTTTGCATGGCTCAGGTGCAACTTGCTGCACAGATGGGGATGGGGGTCTGTTCATCATGAATTCTTGTTACTTCTGCATCATCTCCGCCATTTGTTTCTTAAGATTGGGGCTAGTCACTGCACTGGCCTCCGTTTGTGGTGGTGGGGAAGATTTTTGTTGAGAACTTGCAGTTAGGGTCTCGAAAATATCATTCATCTCCTCCGCCTTCTTGACTGCAATGTTTCCTCCCACCGAACTGTCCACCATAAATTGTGTGGTCTGAAGCAGAACATCGTAGAAGAATTGGCACAACATCTCCGGTGCTTCATGGAATGGCTCGTCATGGGCTTGCACAAAATTCATTATTTTAGTACGTACTGCTTAAGTTTTGTGATGATGGTAGTACTTCAACATGAATTTCTTGCACGCCGATGACCATGTAGATAGCGATCCGGGTGGAAGAGATAAGAACCAAGATTAAGCCTGATCCTTCAAAGTGTATGGAAAACACTTCAACTTGAGTTGGTCCTCCGTCAGCGAGAGTAGCGGGAAAGCTTGCACCACTATGCAATATTATCAAATGAAGATCAGAGCATCTTCACTTGGGAGTCCGTGGTAGGTTGGTAGTAGGGATTGATGTTACGGTTTCAGCTCGTAATTCCTTACTGCAGTTGACACGATAGTGAGAATTCGTCAATGCAGCTCGTAAATCACCCATGTAGTGTTGTCTATATTCAAAAAAATCCTCGGCCATCTTGTTGAATAGTCACGATAGCGAGAATTCGTTAATGCACTCGAGGTCTTCTTCTAGGGTGGCTAAAATCTCACATTTCCGGTGTACGTTGACGATGAAGGGCGTCAAAGGATTTCTAGTACTGCGATGACCTTGCGTACACAAGATTAAATGAAAACGTTACGCCACCACAATATATATGAAGGAAGTAAACATAATAAATATAAATAAAAGAAAAGGAATAATGAATTAAATCGACTTAAGCCTTCCCCATTAGCGGCGCCAAAATTTATTTCAACTAAAATTGTTTCGAGTCACTCACAATCTAACGAGGTCATCTAGCAATGATAAGTCAACCCAAGTCGTATTCTCGAGGAAGACTTAGCAGGACAATTAAATTCTTTGTTCAATACTTAAAGCAAGTAAAAGATTGTTTGGAAATTTTAAAACCAAGCAGAGAAAATAAATTGCGAAAGACGATAAATTCTAAACTAATAAAGATAAACGAAGGAATGAATTGCGAATTGAAGAAAACGAGTTGCGAATTAAAAAGGGCAAAAGTAACTTGTAATTTGAAATCGAAAAGAACGTAGAACCGATAAACGAAATAGAACATGAAAGTATAAACAAATAAATTAACTCAATAATAAAATCGAACCCGGAAATTAAAGTAGAAGCAAACTTGATTCATAAACTGGAACTGAAGAACTCGAATCCACAACGATGAATGGAAAAACAACGAACTCGAATGTTGTAATTGGCTATCTTCGTAATCAAATATTTAAGCTAAAAATGACTAACTGAGAATAATAAATCTCGACTCTAGAACAATGAGTTGAGAGGTACTCGTAATAGAAGTGTATAGAATGGGGAAAAAAGTGTCTAGAATGAGAAACATGTCGCCTTTTTATAGAGCTCCAAGAGGTCAGTGGCCTCCTAACACATAGCGGCTGCTGAGTTGACCAGTACCGAGTTCCACGTGCGCAGCCATTGCATTGAGCAGTTGGGAGAAGTGACCGAGTCAACCGAGATCTGCGGCCGCTGAGGAGCCAACTGGCTCGTCCTGGGACACGCAACGCCTAGCCAGCTGTCTTCTAGAGCTGAGCGCCGCTGACTTATGTTGTTGCAAAATTTTGATTGTTCTTAAGCTATTTTGTCTTGATATATTGTGGTTGAATCGATTCGTGACATTGTTTGCTATATGATATGATTTGAAAACCTTGATTAATTTGACTTAATTCGTGTTATGAAACGTAGATGAACATAGGAATGTGTGGAACATTGTGGCTGGATTCTTAATCTTAGTAGAATGATCGAAATAGTAATGCACCATGGTGTGAATTGATTGATTTGACTAGCTAGTTGTTTAGTACCATTTATTGTGTATCCTTGTTTAGTAATGAAAATTGAACTTGTCAAGAGATCTCTGCTCTTATGTGAACCATGAGCACGGAAAACCACGTGAGGATACATTAGGGAACCCCTAATTGTTCACACCTCACGACAATGACCATATAAATTGACACTGTTCTAATTAACTTTGTGAGATCGTTAAAATATGATTACATAAGGATTTTACCCTGTTCTCTTAATAAAAAATTTCAAAATCTATAAAAGAGATGGGTATGGGAAACTACGCCGGAAAAATGAATATTCAAAGTACACACCCGGTGAACAATGTCCTTAATATTCTTCATGTTGAAAAGAAAAAGAAAAGAGAAAGATAAGCTAATAAAGTGATAAATAAAAACTCTAGCCGGTTATGTGACCTCGATATTACCGTTTGCATCATTATTATTTTTTTGTTCAAATTGATGAGAATCTAGTCTAAGTGGGCCACTTAATTCTATGATCTCTATGTGACGTGACGTGAGATGATGATAGAAAAATTGATTATTGGAATGATTTGAAGTCTTGTCAAGAATGCATGTCGTGTTAGATTTTTCCCTATGGATATTTTAGATTAAGTTATGCTCGAGGACAAGCAAGGTTTTGTGTGTGGAGGGGTTGTTTAGCCTCTCTTTGGTCGTCTAAACTCGTATATTCCTCGTCTTTATTCTTGTAGTTTTCTCATTTTGCATGATGTTTCGGGCTCGATATACATTTCATTTTATGTTTTAGAATCACAAGCTCAAACGAGTGCTAAATTTAGAAACGGGATGAGAAAAGTTGAGAAATGATGAGAGAATGTAGAAGAAAGCCAAGAGAATAAGTCAGCGGCCGCTCAGCTCTAGGAGACCTGGCTAGGCGTCGTGTGTCCCAGGACGAGCCAGCGCGCGAGGGAACAAGTGTCAGGGTCAACGACAGTTGGCCCCTCGGCGGCCGCTGACCTCGGCTAACTCGGTCACTTCTCCCAACTGCTCAATGCAATGGCCGCGCCCGTGGAACTCGGTAATGGTCAACTTAGCAGCCGTTATGTGTTAGGAGGCCACTGACCTCTTGGAGCTCTATGAAAAGGCGAAATATTTCTCATTCTAGACACTTTTTTCCCATTCTATGCACTTCTATTACGAGTATCTCTCGACTCATTGTTCTAGAGTTGAGATTTATGATTCTCAGTTAGTCATTTTTAGCTTAAATATTTGATTACGAAGATAGCCAATTACAACATTCGAGTTCGTTGTTTTTCCATTCATCATTGTGGATTCGAGTTATTCCATTCTAGTTTATGAATCAAGTTTGCTTCTACTTTAATTTCTGAGTTCAATTTTATTATTGAGTTAATTTATTTGTTTATGCTTCCGTGTTCTATTTCGTTTATCGGTTCTATGTTCTTTTCGATTACAAATTCCAAGTTACTTTTACCCTTTTTAATTCGCAACTCGTTTTCTTCAATTTACAATTCGTTCCTTCGTTTATCTTTATTAGTTTAGATATTATCTTCTTTCGCAATTTATTTTCTCTGCCTAGTTTTAAAATCTCCAAACAATCTTTTACATGCTTTAATATTGAACAAAGAATTGAATTGCCCTACTAAGTCTTCCTTGAGAATACGACTTGGGTAGGCTTATCATTGCTAGATGACCACGTTAGATTGCGAACCACTCGAAATAATTTTAGTCGAAACACAACTCACTGGAACTCATAATGAACATGTCGATATGTCAACCTGCTATACTTGAGCTAACTCCCCAACGATCTGTTGATCAAATAATGTCGACCTGTGAAATCTAGGTCAGGTCGACATCAACATGTTAGACACAAGTTGACACCATCAAGCTGCTTCTTGTACAACTTGCTTCTCTGATGTGTGAACAGGTCAGGTTGATATTATTGGGCTGCATCATCAACATGTTCCATCGATCTGCTCCAAAGCAGTTAGATACTCCAGGTCGATATCAACCTGTTTGATACAAGGTTGATTCCGGCGTGCTGCTTCTTGTGCAACTTGATATTCTACTGGTAGCGATGCCTATCAATCTGTCAATCGATATGTATAGTGATCTGATATGGTAGGTATGTTGGCTTGTTGTGCGATAAATAAGATGCTATAAAAACTAAGTATAGACAGATCAGGTTAGTCTTATGAACATATCATCACATTGTTCTCACATTTTGACTTAACCTGCTACTAACATGGTTGATCATATAGCACAGATCGTTAACTTAATATGGTCTTACAAGGCAATCTCTCTTCTAATACATAGACTGAATAAGATCAAGCTCTATTGACTAGGTTATTATTTCATCAACCTATCATTACAAGTTAGTTGATCTGTTATTAAAAACACATATGACTTCTAAGGACTCGATCTGTCCTTACACTTAGTCATTTAGTAAAGTTCATCTTAATCTAGACACAAAGAAATATAAACTTCTAAGCATCAATGATCATTAAAAATGCAGGCATATTTTAATAGCATATATACATATTATGATTCTGCATTATCAGAACATGTAAATAGTGATTTCCACAATTATAAAAAAAGTTCCTAACAGGATGTGTGCACCGTCGAACGAATGCGAGAGATCGGATGCCTTGGTGGTAGTGAAGGTGTCGAACTTGTCCTCAAGGCAACATTATAATTGCTCGTTGGCGCTGACGACGACAAAGGTGGGGTTGATGTCGATGGGGTGTCGTGGTCTTTCACGATTTTAATTATCAATAATCTTATATATTTTGTAATTGTCACTAATTTTACTAATTAAGATTCATAATTTATAAATAATCACTCTCATATTTGATTTTGATATATATAATAATATAAATATATACTGGTATATATTATAAAAATTACATATATCGTTGTTGCATTATTTAGAACAGTACGGTATATGTTAGTATATTTCGTTTTCTAGAAAAATGATATCTAGTACTGAAAAATTCGATATAGTATCATATCATACCATAATTTTGATATACATTATATTTAGTATTTATCGGTACGGTAAGTACAGTATACCATTTTTGACAAATTTTGGCAACCCTACTTATAACCACATGCATATGAGACATTGGTTAAAAAATATAGAATTGAGTTCTGGTACGGATGAGACATTGTTTAAAAAAATAGGAAGCAAATTACAATGCATATAAGGTCATATTGCATATAAGAACAAATTACAATGCACGGTGCATATAAGCTTTAATTATAGTTCAAATTGTCATCGTTGCTCGCCCCCGCATGAATCCACAAAATTCTTTTTGTGCCGCTTGCACTGACAACAGCCAGGACAAATGATGTTTATATCCCATCGATTATTGGAACGAGTTCAAGACCTGGGTTGGAGGAAGTGGACGTGGGGGTAAGCTGTCTACAAACTTAATTAATTAATGAATTAAGAATCTTAAACGTGGGAAAAAAATTATGATAAAAGAAGGTTACTTTCGTAATTTGAGTGGGTCTCAGATATTTCATTATTTATCTTATAGTGGAGTTAATAAATAGTAATAAAATATCTATATCATATTATAATTACTAGATTAATTAATGATATTCGGCCACCATAATGTTACACACTCTGTAATATTCGAAGACATACATTATTCCACACTATAAGTTTCGATTCATCCACTTTCAATAAAACCCTGATGGATTATTGTTCACATGATAGTCGGATTGCTCGTGAGGGTAATAGGCTAGAAGTCTAGAATGTCGGATATTGTTCCAGTTCCCAGAGCAGATTGTTGTTCGTAGTTGACAATTAAAATCGTTATCCCTCAAGCGGCAGACTTGTGTAGGGGAAGATATAAATTCATATCTTCTTTAATTTTATGTGGTGTATTTGAGCATAGAATTTCAAATTTTATTATTTATTTATTAGACATGTGGATCCTACAAAATCATGAGCCTCTCATTTAGGTTCCATTAATTGGTATTAGACTTAGTCTTAGGATTATGATATTTAAATAAAATAGGATTTTCAATTCTATTAGATTATGCATGTGATTTAATTTGAGATTAGAACTGCTAGAATTTAATTTATGCAGTATATCTGTGTTAAATGGCATAACCATGATTTATGTACGACATATTTGTTTTTTATTTCGTTAATTCAGCGGACTGTTTATGGCCAAGATTGTAAATCTACGGGGGTTGACCGTGGTAGATTAGGAATAAAAATTCATGTTTTTTGCCACTCTATGTAAAATACTGCGAGAAAAAATGAGACCGAATGGACGGAGGTGAAAATGGAGGTCGGGTATGGGCTACGACGCAAGTCATGGAGCCCCCAACAAGCGCTGCACCAAGGGTGTCGCAGTGCAAGGTGGTTGTGTACCTAATACTCCAATATGGTCCCATCTACCATCGTAGCAGTTTATGCACTTACTAACCCCAACTTTCAAGGGTGATATTCACTACCTATCACATTGGGTAACATCACTGTTATATTCGAGTTTCAGGAGTAAAACAGAACATCGAGTCTACTTTATTAGATTTTATGGGAGATTCAAAAATTCAGTTTGGAACTGTACCTAATACTCCCTCCTAGTTGTAAGAGCTGCTCTTATGAGATTATGAATCAAATTTTGTAACTCTTTTGGGGAAAATGTGATAAGTGTGTTGGAACTGGAAAAATCGTTCCCCTAAGTTCCTTTTTTTCTCTGGTTCCTTGGAAGGAACAACAGGTGTACCTACCCCATCTAGGTTAAGGTCCTCATCAAAACTATACTCTTTATTTCGAGGGACTACATTTGTTGTTACAGGAGGATTTGACTTACCTTATCTTAAAAACAACACAAACAACATCATTATGAGTACCTATAGTGCCATACCGCCAATAACCTAATTTCACTCTCACAGCTAGAAAATAAACTCAAGGCCGATACTTTCCACAGACAACGCCATTTTGATACAACCAGAAGTATACATCAAAAGAATGATACTCAAACTTGGTTATGCAACATACCTAAGACCGTGACAACTTTCTACTTGTTCCTCGCATTCACAACAACCACCTTCGCTTCCGTAGAGGATGTCTTCTTCTTTTAGCGTTCATGTAACTCACACTAGAGTTGAATCCCGTGAAGGAACTCTAACACCCAAATTAGAGGCATAACTCACTTGTATTTTATAAACTTGACGAAAGAAAAGTATATGCGATTAAGAATATTTCTATTAGTTCTCTGGTAGTTCTTTTCCAAATGAATCCTTTTCATGTTTTCAATATACATATATATATGCATTTCAAAATACACACCCTTAACCTATTTTCCCAGATTATTTCTAACAAAAATTACATAAATGCCCTATGTGATTCATGATCGTTACATGCGTACATGCCTAAAGGTCATTACACTATGAGATATGACCTACAATACTGCATGTTTTTCCTAACGTGTACATCTGATATTTAATATAATTATATATTTTACGATATGAAAACAAAAAGATAATTATTTATGTTAGGGTATGCAAGAATTGAACCGAATCAAGAAAATCTATCAAATAAATAGGTTTTGGCCGGTTTAGGTTCGATTTTTATTTGAATTGATTTGTGGTTCAGTTTCTAAATTTTAAAACCGATAGGTTTTGGTTTGATTTGCGATTTATGATTTTTTATTACGTAGGTAACTAAATCGACTGAAATATAATAATATAAGTATTAAGGGTGTTATAAGATAAATACCATATTCCATAACTTAAAAATGAAAATGTCCACTTTCTAAATTTTCTATGAAAAATGTTCACTTTTATGTTGAAGTTCCTAAATTGTCTTAGGTCAATTTTTGTTTTATATAAAGTTTAGTGAAATCAATGCAATAATTGTCAAATAATTATATTTAATTTAGAATTTATTATTAGTTAATTTTTTTTATTCTTTTTACAAACATAACTGACCTAAATAATTATTATAATTTTTTTGTAAATATACTTAAATAAGATTTTAATTTTTTTATTTGATCCGAAAAAATAATTTTTATTAATTTTGGTAAATTATGTAAAAATATGATTGAAAAACCAATAAAAAATAAATAAACATAATTTCAAAATTAATAAAATAAATTAATTATGTTTAACAAAATATTAAAAATAAATTGACAAACGAGACATGAATTTTTCATTATAATATTAGTTACAATCGAGACATCATAATTGCACTCGTGTCACGCCCCGATCCCGAGGGACGGTGCACGCGCCAGAGCCTGACTGGGGGGAAAGAAAAGAAGCGGGGAAGAAAGGGGGACATGGAACGTGTAATCATGATAGAAGAATTGTCCTTGAAAAATGGACAGTAACTCGTTTATAACTAGGACTAATCTGAATGGGGGAAGAGACAAATAAATCCACTAGTAGATATAGTCAATAATGATATCATGATCAATGAACAATTGGATGCAAAGAGATGCAATGCAAGACGGGGTTGGAGATTATAGCTCGTTACATGGGAGCGGTAATCCAGAATCCCAGGCGGCCAAATCATTCCAATAGGAGTCGTCAATAAAGGGCGGAGGTTAGTGAGCCTAGCTCGCCAAAAAGAGTCACTCACCCAACTCGCCAAGTGTGGTCGGTGCTACACGACAACATCACAAGGGGTCGAGGAGTAGAGCGTCCAAGAGGGGCCGACTACTTCTAAGCTCTCCTATGAACATGAATGCATGTAATAGACAATAGTAATTCTCGTGAGGAACAATGAATCATTTTATTGTCATGAAGCCAATAGCATGAAGAATCAGAGACTGAAAAAGAATATGAGCTTGGCAGCGGAATACATAACATGACAGTTTGTAACAAACCTTGCCTTACCCTCGCACGACACCACCAACCGCTCAATCTGCAAAACAATTTGAAAACATTTTGCAGGGTTGAGTACTAATGTACCCCGTGGGTTATGTCATTTAAAAACCTTTTGTGAAATCATTTTCTGAAAAGAATATCCATGCTTGCACAGTATCGCATTGAAAGTTTTAAAACGGAAATGTCATTCTATGCATACCAAAATCATTGAGATCTCATTTTCATTGACTCAATATTGGCATTAGATACCCTTCTATGAACATATGGGGACAACTCATAGAGGTCTATCATTTATGCCCTTCATCAGTAGGGAACTTTTACCCAAACTGACTTCACTCGAGAATATATGGGGACAGCCCACATAAACCCACATGTACACTAACCATGTGCCAGTGCGCTAACATAGCACATGATCCGATCGTCATGCTTGAGGGATCACTTATCCAATAAGGAGCAAAACATTTTAACATGAACATCCATTTTGATTTTCATAAATATCAGAGCTTAATAACTCAAAAATACATTTGAAAACATATATACACCCACCTGTCAACAAATACCAATACCGTATGATAACCGTAAATCGGTCAAACGTCTCGTTCACAATCGTAAGCACCTGAAAATTATACGGAACAACTTTTGGCCTCAAATCCCAAAACATAACGCGAATAAAGTGAAAACGAGGGAGCGATAGTTTTCTAGGTCTTCTAAGGTCATTTTGGCAATACCTGGGTTTTCAAATCAACTTGGCGCAGAAGGCAAAAATACTCAGGACATTATTCCCTATAGGAACATGTAAAAACATTTTTAAGACATGAAACTTTACCTCGAAACTTACTCGAGAAGATTCGTAGTCTTTTTCATATCTATGAAAATTGGACCGATGAAAATTAATGAAATCTCTTTCATAAAATTCTATATTTTTTTCTCTACATGCATTATAAATTTTATTGAAAAATGATAGACCATGAATATTTTTCCTTTAGAAAAATATGAAATAATGCAATAAATCATGGCATGTCGATCCTAATCGGGGACCAAATCTAAAATTCAATCCAGCAGAGTAACGGATCTTATGGTCATAAACTCAAAACCTTAAGGGACCTTAGCCGTTTGATAGACCGATAGTCACGAACATGAATATGAATGAAGAAGAGAACGAGGGGAGAAAATTTAAGATGACGGTATCGGAACGATGGCGGCGAAGACTCGACGGCGGCTGAGTCACCTTTGTCAAGTTCCATGCCTACCTTCGACCTTACCCTAGCGTACCTTGACTTCAATCGATCCTCAATTATCAAACCCGCAGAACCTCGATACCCGATAATAGCAGAAAGAAAAAGAAAAATGAAAGGAGAAGAGGAAGTAGGAGAGAAGAGCTCCATTGCAGGGAAATGGGCGATTGAAGCTCACGCCCATCACCCTTATTTATGGGTAAAATTCTTAATTTTTTAATATTATTATTATTATATTATTATTAATGCTTTAATCTTAAAACGTCGTAACTTCTACACACGATCTCCTTTTTGAGAAAATTCAATGTCAACATCTCCCTTTCTTAATACTCTACATAATGATTATAATATTGATATACTTTCGGTTATGCATGGAAAACGTAATTTTTTATACGACATGCTTAAACTTCAAAAATTCGTAGCGGTTACGTACGAACTCTTTTTTGGGAAAATTTAGTGCCAATATTTTTCTTTTGAAAAACCCTACGAAATGAGTATAATATTGACATGCTTTTGACTTATGCATGAAAAGATCATTTTTAAAAGAAACGTTTAAAAAGTTTCGTCGGGTGCCAAATTCTCATGGTAGGTCCTAACATGGTATAGTCTCTTCCTAAAATCCTTAATTAGTCGCAGTAAGATATCTAAACTTTATTAGGAAAATTCGGGGTATTACAACTCGACACCCTACATACTTATTATGTATACCTTTTAAGTTTGATACTTAATTTCACTTTCATATAACATATTTAGAATTGGAAAAAACGAGAGAGAGGGAGAGAGAATGAGAGAAAAAGAGAAGGATAACACCACATCGAGTGCTGATTTTGCTAAACGAAAGAGGTAATGTTAAATTTAAACTCGTAATTTCAAAGAATAATGTGTTATGAGTTTTACGAGCTAAAATCCTGTCATAGAAACATGCATTTTTCTAAAACTCCTATCATTATTTAAGCAAATATGACAGGTTTACTTTCAAACGTCCGGATTTTGTATTTATACGTACTTTGACGATAGGATTTTATTGATTTAGCATGTTAATAACATTTAGAATGGATACCAAAAAATCCGGTCAAAAAAAGTTAAAAACTCAATCGATTTATGGCCACGTTTTACTAAGTGCGACCGAATTTTTATATTTATGCTATATTTTCGTGAACGGATTTTCATATTTTGATATCTTGATTATATTATGATTCCAAAAATATAATTTATTATTCAGATGGACGAATGGAAGTATATAAACGTAAGGTACAATGGGTTTTGGAAAGACGATATTTACGTCGACGATAATGAATGGTTCACTCCTGTTACAATAGATTCTGCTCGGATTGAAGATTTGATATACAATATACGACATATGCTTCATGATAATGAGATGAGTACAAATTTCGAGATCTACCGCATATCTTCGTATGATAGAAATAAGTGTCACATGTGTAATGATGATTCTTTAATATTTTGATTCGCGATGAGTGGAGTCCAGTGGTGTATGTGGATATAATCAACGAAACATATGATGTGGGATCATCGAGTAGAGGTTCGGATTTTATGGGGATGTCGACATATAGTACTCATCAATACAACATAAACCCAACATATTTGGTTTACATTAAACGAAGATAGAGTTTTCATTTTAGGCGACAAAGTTTTTGTGGTTAACCAATGTTTCAAAATTAAAAAATACCTCTCAGCCATTTCTTTTTTGCTGTTGCTCCGCCATTGACAATATTTTGCTCTGCCGCTACTCCGAGAAGAAATCTCTCTTCTCTCGCCTGAAATCTCACGCCTAAAATCTGGATGACTAGGTTTATAATTTTATCTCTCTTCTCTCTCCCTCTCTTGTCTAAATAATGGGTAATTAGGTAGGTTTTCCCTATATAAGAGTTCTGACCAGGTTCTTAAAATTTTTGTTACTCTCGCTCAATTTCCTCTTTCGTCCTGGTTTTTTCTTTTAAAAATTATGAGACCAGATTTTCCTTTTGTATAGGCATTCTCTCTCATATTTCACGCCTCGTGACCTAAAAATTAAAACTGACCAGGTTTTGATCCACCCACTACTTTTTCTCTTTTGTGTCAGCCGACACTTCAAGTCACGAGGCATAATTCACCCTCTCTCTCCCACCCACTACTTTTTCTCTGTTGTGTCAGCCGACACATCAAGTCACGAGGCATACTACCCATTCACGAGGCTAACTGTGGGTGTCAGCTGATGTCACCCAAATTATTTTAAGGTTATTTATGTCTTTTTGGGTATTTTACACATAATTTTTAGGAATAGAGCAATTTTAATTTTGCAGTTATATTTTAGGATAGTTTTCATAATTTACCCTACAATTAATATAACCATTAAATATTTTTTATATTTTGTTATATATATATAATTATATAATATATTTTTAATTTATAAAATGAATACTAAAAAGTATACATATTTTAAAGATGAATATTATAAAAATTATTTATAAATAAAAAAATTAAATTTTTTATACTTTCGGTTCAAAATCGAATCGATGGAAACTAATTGATTTTGATATGTCCATATATGCACTCTGATATTCAACTGATAACTAAAGTTTGAGTAACTAGACTTGTTAGAAGTTTGTTACACATCCAAGACATTCTCTATGGATCATACTATATACTCCATTCGTCTTGTTAAAGCGGTCACAGGTGAATCGGCACGGAAACTAAAAAAATAAAGTGTTATGTTTTAAAAAGTATGAGTGATGTATTTTAAAAATAAAATTTATTTTATTTTTAGTAAAATGATCACTTTTAATGAAAAGACTCAAAAAGGAAACGCATGACCACCTCGAGGAGAGAGAGTATTACTTTTGATATTAGTATGGTACATGCAGTTGTTAGTGATACCTCAATACCTCATCTCCTATCACCCACATTCTCTCTCATGGCCATGGATGATTCTAACTCTGCAAAAATAAATGTATCAACTTGATTGGGGACTCACTTGCCAACAGGTGGATTGCATTCGTCATGTGATCATATTCATAGCTTGACAACTTGAGTCAACAAATTAAAGATCATTAAAATGTCATGTATGTGAGAAGTTTACTAATTAAAGAGTTTGTATTTTGAATACTAAAATAGGTGTTGATCACGGTTATTCAATGCTGCAAGAAAAGGACAACACTGTCGAGCGTCACGGTTTCCGTTACTCATAATCGTTTACTTTAGCATGTGACTTAGGGAGGGAGATGGCTTAATCCATTCTATTTTTATTTTAAGTTGTGATATCATGATATGTAATTAAGATGGACTATAAACTATTTATTTCTTTTCATTTTAAATCTATATATTTTAATTTAATTTTGTGCTTTAATAATACAAATTCATTTTATCTGGTTGTAAAATTATTTAATATCACTTTTAAATAATTTTTAAACTTAATAAATTCAAAATTATGATATATTACAATTTTTAAAATAGTATTTTTTAAAAATAAATTTGAATTATACTTTAATTATATTTTAACAAATTTTAATAATAAATTACATAGAAGTTGAGATATTAATCCAATCCGAACCTACCGTCACCAACACTATCTAATACGCCCTAATTAGTAAGAGTAATGGTTTACAATATTTATGAAATAGAAAGACAAACACAGACAAACAGAGAGGTTTAACCTTAAAAAAGATGAATTAAGGTGACGAACGTTATGTGTAATTAAAACCTGGGCAAGTCCTTGGCCATGTTCCTAAGCAAAAACTTCTGAATCTTTCCGGTGGAGGTCTTGGGCAGGTGGGGCTTGAAGACGACTGTCCTGGGCACCATGTAGAGCGGCAGCCTGGCCTTGCAGAACTCCCTTATCTCCCTCTCGCTGGTCTTCGGACTATCCGGCTTCAACGTCACGAAGGCACACGGCGTCTCCCCCCAGAAGCTGTCTGGCCGCGCCACCACTGCCGCCTCGTTCACGGCCGGATGGGCATAGAGCACCGCCTCAACCTCCACGCTGCTCAGATTCTCTCCGCCGCAAATGATGACGTCTTTGGACCGGTCCTTCACCTCCAAGTAGCCGTCGCGGTGCATTACACCAACGTCGCCGGTGTAGAACCAGCCGTTTTTCATGCACTTGTTGGTTCCCTCTGGGTCCTTGAGGTAACCTAGCATCACGCTTCCGCCGCGGAGTACTATTTCACCCATTGTTGCCCCATCTCGAGCTACGCTCTTGCCGGATTCTGGTTCCACCACGTCCACTTCTCCGAACGCCACCGTCCTCACTCCTTGCCTTGCCTTCAGCTCTGCTCTCTCCATCCCTGCCATTACACTTCTAAATAAATCAATTCAACCACAATCATTAATAATAATTATTAATTCACACCTACCAGATAAATGGTTCCACTCCTGCTTCCATGAGCATGTCACCACCAGACCGCCCGTCTCCGTCAGCCCGTATCCATGGCTCACCACGAACCCCAGGGACTCCGCTCGCCCCAGAACCGCCGCAGGCGGCGGCGCTCCGGCTGTCATGATGTGTACGGGCGACTTCAACTGTTTGGTGCCGGGTTGGTTGCTCAGCATGTTGAGCACTACCGGGGCGCCGCACATGTGTGTTACTTTGTACTTCTCTATGGCGGCGTAGATGGAGGGGGCGTCAACGCGGCGGAGGCAGACGTTGACGCCGCCGACCGCCGCCATGCCCCACGCGTAGCTCCATCCGTTGGCGTGGAACATGGGCAGAGTCCAGAGGTAGACGGGCTGTTTTTGTACGGACCAATCCAAAAGAGAGTCCACCGTGATCATGAAAGCGCTGCGGTGGCTGTGCACCACGCCCTTCGGGGAGGAGGTGGTGCCGGAGGTGTAGTTGAGGGTGATGGGGTCCCACTCGCTGCTGGGGCGGAGCCACTCAAAGTCGGGGTTGCCTCCCTCCACCATGCTCTCGTAATCGACGCAGCAGTCCACCGCGTCGATGGCCGAGCTCATGCAGGCGGCGGAGTCGCTAATAACGACTAGTATGGGGCGGCGGAGGTGAGGTGGGAACATGGCGATGGCGTCGTGGATGAGCGACTCGGATTGACAGTCGGCGAAGACGAGCTTGGAGGCACTGTGCTGGAGCAGATTGGAGATGGCGTTGGCGTCAAGGCGGAGGTTGATGGTGTTGAGGATGGCGGCGGCCATGGGTACGGCGAAGTGAAGCTCGACCATGGCGGGGATGTTTGGAGCGACGACGGAGACAACATCTCCTCGGCGGATGCCGAGGGAGGTAATAGAGGAGGCCAGGCTGAGGCATCTGGTGTGGGTCTCCGACCAGGTGCGGAGGGTGTCATTGTAGAGAATGGCGGGGCAGTCGCCATATACGATAGCGGCGCGTTCGAGGAAGTTGATAGGGGTGAGAGGGGTGGAGTTGGGGGATGGAGCTTTGGGTTGTAGCTTATCGGTAGTGGGTTTAGTTTGGGGAGAGCTGAGTAGGGAAGCCGGTGGCGCGGTGTTAGGGGAGTAGGAGAGGGAAGCGTTGATGGAGCAATGACTCTGATATTGCAGAGATACTGGTTTGTGTTGAAAGAGATAGGAGGAGGAAAATGAAGAAGAAGAAGAAGAAATGAAAGAGGTGGAGCTGGAAACTGAGCGAGGGATGAAGAGAGAGAACATGATTGATTTTTTTCTGGTGTTCTTTGTTGGTGAAGAGCTGTCCGCATTCAGTTTAATTATTAATAGCCCTTTGTAAATGAGAAGGGGGCAAATTTGTAACTTAGACCAACTACAACGCATTCAATTCTCTCTGCATGGAATGCAATCGCAACAACTCGTACCGAAATTTTTTCGCTCTCGGTACTTCCCGAAAATATTCGGTACGTTGTTTTTGCATATTTTTATCGTACCGAATTTTTGGTCCAGTGGTGTATACCGATAATTTGGTATCGAAAAAATTTATACTGATACCGTACCGATTTTTTGGTATATTGTACCGAACTTCGTAATACCAATATGCCGAAATTCGGTACGGTATATCCAAAATATCTTATTTCATACCGAAAATTATACCGAAAAATTATGAATAATTTTTTTTTTAATATCATTTTATCTTATACTAATAATTACTTAATAACATAAAAATAAGTGCGTAAATTATAATAAATTTATTTGTATTATGAATTATATTAATATTAAAAGGATTATTGATATAAAAAAATATTACTATATAGATTATCCATACAAGTACAATATTTATTAGCAAATTATATTTTAATATTATGTTGAATTATTTTCAAATTTTGTTATCTATTTTTAGAATTTTTATAATTATTTCTTATTAATTAATAATTGAATATAATTTTTCATAATAAACACACTTAGATATTAATAAATAATAATTAAATATATCTACTAAAGTATTAACAAATGATATATATCAATTTGCTTCTTGTTGAATAATAATATTTGAAATACTTATGATACACATGTTATATTTTATGTTATCTTTTCATAATATATCTACTAAGTGTCATCACATGTTATGATACACAATAAATATTTTATTAATTTATATGTTATACTATTTAACAAATACTTATATGAGTTTTAACTGACATGCTATACTCTTTATTCATACATTAATATATTATACTCTAAATCTAAATTTATGATATAGAATAAAAGTATTGATGAAATATTTACATCTTATATTATATTATAGATATATTTAACAAACGTGAATTAAATTTGCAACACTACTACATAATATGTATATTTATTATATTTGTTAGTATATTTATTCTAATCGACACTAAAAGATTAAAAAATAAATTATATATGTATATTAAATTTATAAAAATTTTCTTAAATAATACTATAATATATTGTATGTTATTAATATAATGAATTAAGGTTATATTTAATGTTTATTAATATTAAAAAATAAAAGAATATATTAAATTTTGATAAATATCGGTATATACCGATATATCGAACATACAGTATATACCGAACATACCGTATGTACCGAACTTTTGGTATATACCGAACATATTGTATGTACTAAAAATTCGGTATAGTTCGGCATACCGTGGTATGGCCAAAATTCATACCGATACGGTACCGAAAAGTTTCGATATAGCATCATACCGTACCGAAAAAATTGGTATACCATTAATTATGGTATTTTCGATTTTTTTTGGTACGGCATGATCGGTATACCAAATTTTCGGTATATTTACTTAGCCCTAAATATTATTACCAAATCAAATCTAGATATCTCTTTACTGCCAAAATGTTAAACTTTCGATTCAATAAATCGAGCAATCATTCTCAAGTAGGTCAAGATAGCAGTCAAGTGAACATATGAGAAACTTCCTCACCCACTCAGCACTCCATATTTAGGGTTTAGTGTTTACGCTCGAAAGACTGCTTGATCAAGGTAGTTCCATAGGCTTGTCTGACCTCTCAAAGTCTCCATCCTCTTAGCCTGGTCAAGACGTCTATCTTTAGGTCTTTCCAGGGTTGTAACGTGGCTTAAGGCATTAGGTAAGAAGTATTTGCAACTAGGCTAATGTCGGTACGAACTGGAGTCTTGGGCAATTCCTTGACTTGTAGAGCACATTACTTAACTTTGCCCGAACGTTAGCACACTTATTTATGGGGGATATTTTTTTGGATTTTTCTGAATTTTTCTACCCCTTACCCTTTTTGTAGACTCCCCATATTTTATAATTATTTTTTGGACAGCCAGGCTGGTAATAGAGGCAATTAAGCCGGGTGGGCGAGGGGTGAGGGGTGTGTCTCACCTTTCTCCATGCTCCTTATGTTTCTTTTTGCCCTAGATTCACCCGACCAAAGGTAGGCTATCTTTCAAGGTTTTATATATACATGAGGCAAAAAAGAATATTCAAATAAGGCTCAAAAAATGGCTTGCAATTGATAAATATATGTTTTAATAGGTCTTTTTTGGCTCTGGGCTTTTAACAAAAAAAAAAGGTGCCTAAGTCATCTAGAGTTCTCAAACAGGTCTGCTGGGTCTTGACCAAGATGACAGACAAGTTCTAGCACGAACCGAGTCAAACATCTTTATACACACAGAAAAAAAAACATGCTAAATAGAGGCATATAGCATCTTAGTCTTAAATCTCACAAGGTTCATGCTCACAAGACTACTTTTCCGTCATATTCTAATGTCCTAGAATGTGCTCAAGACATGCTCAAAAACTCCTTATTACAAGACTCTGTATATAACATGTTGGAAAGACTCATAGACTCAAGACACAGACGAATGAGATTAACAAAAAGTGGGTGCCTCTCCCACTCACACACTTTGCTCAAGACAAAGTGCTAAAATGATTAAGGTCCCGGAACAACGGACAAGACATGAAACAAGACAAAAAAGAAAGGGATGACAAACTTAGCAAGACTCAAGTTGGAAACCTGTCAAACTTGGGCAAGGAATGGGAGCTGGGCGGTTGGATCTCCCGTATGGTCAAGACGCTGGTCTGGATGGGTGGGCGGGTAAGATAGTTACTGAAGCTACTGTCTTGCCCAACCTTTAGATCCTTTTTGCCTCAGTTCCTGACTCTGGTGCCAATCGCTTTGGTCAAGTCTGCACATATGAACCAAACACCCTTTCGAGGAAGAACAAGCCCCCTTAAAAGGCACATCAAAGCAAACAAAAATAAAGGCGACCCTCCCCACTCACACACTTTGCTCAAGACAAAGTGCTAGAATGGTTAAGACCGCCATAAAACAAAATAAAACTAAATAAAAAAAGATACAGATGTCCATTGACTTCTGCCTTCAGTTAGGCCATCGACTTGCCCAAGAGGCTTACCTCAACCTTCCATTGTGCAACTCTCTTGGTCATCTATAAGGTTAGAATCGAACATACAAAATAAAGAAAAAAACTATGATCAAAGTGTGAGAGAAAATACTGAATCAAAACTCCCCGACAACAGCGCCAATCTGAGGGGTGTGAGAAATGATGTTAATTTGATGGCGATGGGGACTTGTTTAAATAGTTGAAAAGCATTATCGTCCTCGGCAACGACGCCAATCTGATGGTTTCAGTCGTCATCACCCAGTCAAGATAAACTTATAAGTTTTCATATCTTTTACACTAGGTTCCGCTAGTGGTAAGTATATGGTCGATTCCCACAGGGAGTTGGTGTACTCTCTCTCTCTCTCTGTCACGATTTCATATAATTTTATAGAGGGGCTTGCCTCGAGCAAAGAAGTAACCAAGACCTTAAATAAAACAAAAGAAAAGTAAAAAAGCAAAAAAGATACTTGGATTGGGGTTTAACTTGTTACGCCTTGATCAACTCCTTGTTCATCGGTGCAAAGATTCTCATTTCATACACATGTCATTGGTTAAAGGAGAGCGTAAGAATGTGGTTTTAAAATTGGATTAGATTAAATTTAAATTACATAGCCGCGTCAAAGAGGACTAGAACCCGAGACATATTTACCACTATGATAAGAACTCTTTGATTTCTTGATAGGTATGTGTCAAACATGAGCCGATGCGTGGACACGAATAAATAGAGAATGTTTGGATTGAAAATTCATGATTGTCACGTGTTGATGCAGCGTATTCTACCAATCGGGTTTCAACTTCTTCCACCAAATGTTTGGAAGGCAATCACATATATTAATTTATTTTTAAGAACTTGACATCTTGAAATATCAACACACTTGATATGAATCAGCTTCATACTTGTATACTAATAATATTATCCAAGTTCTAGCGTATCTTTCCTCCTACCTTCTTCAATTGCATGGAGCATTTGCTAGTTCGTTTGCCTCAAGAAGCTATACATGGAGGACTAGTTCAATATAGATGGATGTATCATTATGAAAGATATGTATTAACAATATTGATTAATTTTGTAATTATATAAATTAATGTTTTTCAATTAAATGTGTGATATTACTAATAGGTACTTAAGTTCATTGAAAAACAAAGTGAAGAATAAATCAAGTGTTCAATGTTCTATTTGCAATATTTATTTGGTAGAAGAAGCTTCAACTTTTTGCTCTTATTATTTTGATGGTCAAGTAAGTCCACGTTGTACATGTGTTCCCCAAAATTATGAAGGCTTGCCTAATGAGGAACATGATGACCACTCATACATATTCTCAATATTCAAGTCAAGAGGTCGAGCTCTTGGAAAATAGTTAATGAGATATTTGAATGATAAAGAGTATGAGTCTACGCATCTATATGTGCTCCTTAATTGTTCAAAAAGCTAAGAACATTACATTGAATTCGTATATTGGTAATTCATAATGTTGGGAACCTTTTTGATGATTGTGGAAATCATTATTTATATGTTTTGATGATGCGAAACCATATTATATATGCATGATATTAAACTGTAAGAACAGATCGATAGAAGATCGATAGCAGATCGATGTTCAGCCAGCTGTTTAAATTGAATGTACACAGCAGATCGTTCAAAGAAGAAAAACGACCTGCTGTCTATCAACAAAAGCAGCGAGCTGCTATCATCAACAAAAGCAGCGAGCTGCATGAAAGAAAGGACAACCAGACCAGATAGTTGAAGCAAGACTCAACCAGAAAAGCATTAGACCAGACAGGTCATAACCAGAAACAAAACAGAAGGATCTGAACCCAATGAGTCAAAGCTTACCCATCAAGAATTGGAAAGAGAATCACTGATTGACACGAAGAAGGAAAGCAATCACAGACGATCTGCTTACCATCCATAGAAGATTCAATCAACGACTCTACAAGGAAAGAAGAGAGATGATTGATTGGCAATCCACAAATCAAATCATGCCAATCAACAAACGGCTATAATTCAAATATGCCTATAAAATTCTTCAAGCCTTCTTCAGAAACTAGGTTGGTGAGTTCGTGATATTGCCCAGAAAAAGCTACATCGCTACAAGACTCTCTCCAGTTCTTCATTGATTTATTCAACTCTGGATATAGATTATATACATCCTTGAGTGTTGTAAATTAGAGAGAGATCACCAATTATTCTGAAGATAAACCCACTAGAACTTACATTAGTTTTGAGCCTACAAAGCCTATAGTTCTAGTTTCCTCCATAGCCAAAAGCTCGGAGGAAGAACCATTATAAACCAAACCCAGATCTCGTACTCGACGAGTTTAAACAAGAGAGTTGTAATCTCGTACTCAACGAGAATAAATAAGCGAGTTTTGGCTCGTACTCAACGAGGATAAATAAGCGAGGGATCCAAGGTTAAGGGATTCATCGATCTAGCTTTGATCGATCGTGGACGTAGGGGGTTTCCCGAACCACGTTAAATATTGTGTGTTCTTTTATATTCTGCATTGCATTTGTTTGATTCTCTGTTTATCACTTCACCAGCGAGCTGTTACTCAACAGCGAGCTGTGCATTTGAATCAACCTCTTAAAGAACACTCGGTATAAACAAAATATATTTTTCTAAGTGTAAGAGCAACCAACTTACTCACAGCTTCCGCACACAATCTGTGTTTGGACAGATCGTCTGGTATGCTCCAGCTAGCTGCCAGTCTATCTGCTCCTTGACAGATTACTCACGCTCTGTGTTGAGAACTTTCTTGAGCAGCTAGAACTCTCTCTACAACAGAGGAGATCGACTGCTATTAACAGCAAGCTGTTCTGGTATCAACAGCGAGCTGATTCTCAACCTGCTGTTCAAACAGCCAAACGCAAAAAGTTGGATTGTGGTGTATTCCCCCCCCCCATACACCACACCTGCTCTCCCGGGACCCAACACATAAAATATATATATATACTTTTAGATTGTGTTGAATTTACTAACATAAAACCACTGTATTTTATCAAGAATGTTTGTTGATCAGTTGCTTGCCCTAAATCCAAATATCACTCAAGAACAACTTCAACCAACTGTTGTAAAGACTTTTCAAAATGGTTTGGATCATATGTGAGTAATATTCCAACCAATTCATCAATTAATAATTGTATGTACATATAAGTATAAAAGATAAACTTGTTAAATCCAATGTTCTAGACCTTAAATCCAACAAATAATATCATGAATCCGTGTGTTCGTGCTCTTGCAAGAGGCCCTTCACCACTTGTCAAGGCATATACATGATATAATATAAATGGAAACAAATTTCACTCTCTAGACAACTCCATAAATAAAGCTACAACAAATAGCGACATATGCCTAAAAGCTTCGGTTTATGGAGACAACATTGAAACCGAAGATTGGTTTGGGCAGTTAATTGAGGTGTGTTTATTGGAGTATCACGGTGTACCTATTAGAATGACCATGTTATTCAAATGTGAAGTTAACCATCGGCGTAGATGTAATGGTTATGAACCAATCATTCTACCAAACCAAGCCTCACAAGTGTGTTATTACTCACTCCAAGCCTAAATCAATCTAAGAAGGATTGGTGGGAAGTTTGCAAGATCAAACCTCGATCAAATGTATAACTATCTTCTGAAGTGTTTGATTTATCTACATCGACTCCATTTCAACATGATGAGCAAGAACATGTAATAATTCCAACAATAGATGGTGACACAATATCATAATATCCAAATGGAGGATTGATTGACATTGAAGATATCGAAGATGGTGAAAACGATGATTTGTTAGATTCAACTAATAGCAGTGACTCAAGTGATGCTGATGAGGAAAATTAATAGGGCAAGCTTACATTTGTTTTATAAAAAAATAATTAATATCAAATTTCAATATTTATCTAATTATATTTTTCTTAAATACTGTAATAAATTTCAAACTCAATATCCAGACACTACAAAAATACCTTAATCTGGCGACGGACCTAACGACGGACTGTATTTCCGTCGTCCACTGGCGACGGACTGGCGACGGACTCCAAAGACTTATGTTAACGACGGACTGGCGACGGACTGGCGACCGTTTTTTGGCGCGTATGTTGGCGGCAAACCTAACGACGGACTGGACGACGGACCAGTCCGTCGTTAGATTTAATTTCCCTTTTTTTTTATTTTTAATGCTGACGACGGACTGGTCCGTCGTCCAGTCCGTCGTTAGGTATTTATTTAATTTTTTTTTATTTTTAATGTTGACGACGGACTGGTCCGTCGTCCAGTCCGTCGTCCAGCCCTATTTAACAGTTGTCTCCCTCCTTTCGCGAAAACAGAAGCTCCTGCACTAAATCCGACCCCCACCGGCGAATTCAAGGCGATCTCGACCTCCCACCGCCGTAATACTCCAATGTAAGTTGAATCCTTCCCTTTTACTTCTCCTCTTTTGATTTCTATGTTTATTTTTTAATTTTGCAATTGGGATGCGAAGCTATCTCGATTCCCCATTTCGTCCTACTGCTGCCGCCCCTCCCGCCGCCCTGCTCCGCCGCCCCCGCCCCCGCCGGAGTCCCGCCAGAAGCCAGAAGCTTTCAGGTAAGCTGCAATTTTTTTTTTTTAATTATTGTTAATTTATTATGTTTTGATTGACATTTTCTAATTGTTGTTAATTTTTATAATTTTGTTTGTTAATTGAATGTTAATTAACTAACTATTTTATGTTATTAATTGTATTGTATAAATTGTATGTTAATTGTATGTTAATTGTGTGTTAATTGTATGTTAATTTGTTATTTTTTTATAATGTTTTTATAATTATTGTTATTTCTTATAATTTCATTTGTTAATTGTATGTTAATGTATGTTAATTGTATGTACAATTTATTAATTGTATGGTAAACAACTATTTTATAATTATTGTTATTTTTTAATTATTTTTAATTAGGTTATATGTGTGATATAGTTAATTATACATAATTAACTAATTAAGTTGAATTAATTAGGGTATTTTATTAATTATAGTAGGTTGAGTTATGTTAAGTAGGATATTGTTAGAGTATTTTAAATTAAAAAATTTACTTATGGTTTAATTTGTTAATATATATATTTAATTTGTTAATTTGATATTAATAGATTTAATTAGTTGAATTATATTTTACTATTGAATTTGTTGATTTATTACTTATTAGTAGCTAGAGTTTATTAGGATATAATTGATTAATTTGTTAAACCTAATTTTTAGTTAATTAATTTTAATTTGTTTAAATGAATAAATTAGTTTATAGTTTAGTTAATTGACTAATTGAATAAATTATTTTCTAAAATACTTAATTAGGGTTAAGGATAATTAATGTAATTAATCCTTAATAAATTAATTAGTTTAGTTAGTGTAATTAACTAGTTTAGTTAATTATAGTTTATTTTTTTGATAGAATTATTGTAATTAATCCTTAATAAAATAATTAGTTTAGATAGTGTTAAT
The DNA here is from genome assembly GCA_026898415.1 of Leonotis leonurus. Taxonomy (NCBI): domain Eukaryota; kingdom Viridiplantae; phylum Streptophyta; class Magnoliopsida; order Lamiales; family Lamiaceae; genus Leonotis; species Leonotis leonurus. The sequence goes on along the minus strand of JAPKLX010000310.1, from coordinate 115,636 downwards.
GTTAAAGATAATTGACGGATTTGTATACTTGATGTAAATTATGATATCTTAATTTAAATTGTGGATTAATTAGTTTAAATTGTTTAATTAGGGTTTTTTTAATTACGCCTGTCGCTGCCCGACTCCTCTCTCAGCCTTTCCGAGCCGCCTTCTGCCGCTCCGGCGCTTCCCACTTCGGTGAAAGGTAATTAAATTATAATAATAGTACTTATTTAATTACTGAGGTTAATTATTTAAATTTATTAGGTAATTTTTAGATTATTTAGAATTTATAATGAATTAGTTAATTTTTGTATTTAATTTGCTTAATCATGTTAGGTAATTGTGTAGGTTAATTATACTAATTTACACCCAAATAATTTAGAGTAATTTAGACTAAGCTTTGTTCATATTGTCTCTAAGTCTGTTGAATTTCATAATGAGTGAATTTATTGTTTAATTTAAATTATTGTTTTACTTGACAAAAACATATAATGTATGTTAATTAGTTTATATATGATTGTTTCTAATTTCTTAATTTTCGTAATATAGTATAACAAAATGGATAGTATTTATGACATTGGGATAGACGTAATTAATTTCTTAAGGATCTTCTCCCTTCGGGATAGATTTTGATTACGTCTTAAGGATCTTCTCCCAATATGTGTAATATTACATATGTTGTGGTGGTTTGATGAGATGCATGTGTTGTGATATTTTAATTATTATGTTCGAATGTTTTGATCATGAAATGTATGTTGAGATATTTTCATGATTGTGTCAGCTGGCTGTTGTGATTAGATTTAGTGATATGGGATATTAATTTGGGAGGAATCAACTTCAAATCACCAAAAATGACCAAATTAATTGACCAAAAATAACCAAATGCAATCAATTATTGCAAATGACCGTATGAATAAAATCGCCACCAAAACATAATTCTCAACCTCAGACCATAATTTTCATAATGCTCGTCCTCTATTGTCGTCCACTATTCTACTCCAAATCAACTGATAATTCTCTCCCTCTATTTAACTTCTAATAATTCAACTATCATTTAACACTTTCCTAAGTGAGTCTATGTTTACACATGTGCAATCTTCATTTAAATGTCTAATTTAATAGACCATTAAATAATTTTTGCCCTCTCCGTAACTAATTCAACTTCATTTTACTATGTAAATACTTATTAATATTAATCAGGGTTATAAAAATGAGTCGAGATTGGATGTATCTGCGTTTACTTCCGAACGGGGGATTTAATCCGCACTTCCTTGCTGGGCTTGACGAGTTCTTAAGATTTGCAAGTAGTCAGCCTCAGTTAATGGATGGAGAAAAAATCAAGTGTCCGTGTGTGAAGTGTAAGAATATATACTTTAGAAGTACAGATGTTGTACAGCTTCATCTGGCTAAAAAGGGTTTCACACGGGGTTACGAGATCTGGAGGTTTCATGGTGAAAATGAAATACCTTCATATGCTCAAGAAACACGTGTCGACGTCGAAGTAGAACCCGAGGAGGAGTACGGGACATACCACGCGATGGTTCATGATCTCGGGGGTCCCTCTTTCAACAACTCAGACACAGAGGAAGATCCAAACGCTACAGCAAAGTTGTTGTACGAGTTGTTGGACGCTGCCGATCAAGAGTTATACCCTGGATGTAAGAACCACACTCAGTTGTCTTTTGTGGCTCGTCTGATGACTTTGAAGGCCCGTTCTGGGATGCCACAAAAATATTTCAACGAGTTGTGTGTGTTATTGAATGAGGCATTCCCAGACCACCACAGAGTGCCCATGAATTACTACAGCACACAGAAATTGCTACGGGCAATGGGTTTACCTGTAGAAAAGATAGATTCGTGTAGGAATCATTGCATGATCTATTGGGAGGGGGATTCCCATCTTGTGAATTGCAAATTTTGCAATGAAAGCCGATACAAAGATAGGAGTCGGGGACGTAAACAAGTGTCCCTTAAGAAGATGTACTACTTCCCTTTAACACCTCGTTTACAAAGGTTGTATGCATCTAAAGCTACGGCCGGCGACATGATCTGGCATTCAACCTCAGCTGATGATGGTGTTATGCGTCATCCTGCAGATTCGCCGGCATGGAAGCACTTTAATGTGACTTACCCGGGTTTTGCAGCGGAGCCACGGAATATACGATTAGGACTGTCAACAGATGGTTTTCAACCATTCGGGCAGTCGGGACAACAGTACTCATCCTGGCCTGTTATCCTTACGCCTTACAACTTACCTCCGTGGCTGTGCATGAAAGAACAGCACATGTTTCTCACAGTGCTGGTTCCTGGTCCCCGAAATCCAAAAGATAAGATAGATGTTTACCTACAGCCACTTATATCTGAACTCAATCAATTGTGGACAGTCGGTGCCCATACTTATGACGTTTCAAGAAGACAAAACTTCCAGATGCACGCAGCATTGATGTGGACCATAAGTGATTTTCCGGCGTACTCGATGTTGTCTGGTTGGAGTACAGCCGGAAGATTAGCCTGTCCTCGATGCATGGAACAAACAGAAGCATTCTCCTTAACACATAGCCGGAAGCAGTCATGGTTTGATACACATCGCAAGTTCCTACCTTACGATCACCAGTTCAGGAGGAATAGGAGGGCCTTTAGAAAGAATAAGATTGTTGCAGATGATCCTCCGGAGAGGAGATCAGGGGAAGAGATCATTTATCAGATTGAAGATTTGGGACTAGTAAAGGTAACAGAAGATTATGATGATAATAACAAGCGCATCTTAAGACAAGTTACCACTGGATGGCGAAAAAAGAGCATCTTCTGGGACCTTCCGTATTGGAGTTCTCTGCTCATTCGACACAATTTAGATGTTATGCATATTGAAAAGAATGTGTTTGATAACATTTTCAATACTGTAATGAATGTCCAAGGCAAGACAAAAGACACGGCAAAGTCGAGGGAGGAACTCAACCTCTATTGTCACAGACCCCAGCTGATGCGTGACCAATACACTAATAAATATCCTAAGGCATGTTATACACTTGACAAAAAGGAGAGAAAAGTCTTGTGTGAGTGGGTGAAAACCCTTAAGTTTCCTGACGGTTACGTCTCAAATATGGGTAGATGTGTAGACATGAGTAAACTTAAGATGTTTGGGATGAAGAGCCACGACTGTCACGTTTTCATGCAGCGCATTCTACCCATTGCGTTTCGAGAACTACTCCCACAAGCTGTTTGGAAGTCCATCACTGAGTTGTGTCTGTTCTTTCGTGATTTGACATCACGAAACATAAAGAGTGACGACATGGAGACACTTAACAATAACATCCCACTGATTTTGTGTAAGCTTGAACGAATCTTTCCACCAAGCTTCTTCGACTCAATGGAACATTTGCCTATCCATCTAGCTGACGAGGCAAGAGATGGAGGACCAGTCCAATATCGATGGATGTACCCATTTGAGAGGTACTTTATCAAACTTAATCAATTGTGTTTAATAATGTTTCATGAATTTTAACTATGCATGGTTTCATGCTTTCTAAATGAATTATTTCAATACAGATATTTAAGAAAGCTGAAAAATAATGTCAAGAACAAATCAAGCATTGAGGGATCGATATGTAATGCATACTTAGTGGAGGAAGCCACTGCTTTCTGTTCCTATTATTTTGAGGATCATGTAAGTACGAAACATAGAGAGGTGCCTCGCAACTACGTTGGAGGATGTTCTACTAGTGGGGTAGAAGATCAATCAGACTTGCCTTCTGTATTCAAACTTGCCGGAACTGGTTTTGGAAAAACAACGAAAAGATCGTTGGATCCAAGGGAATACAGAGCTGCGCATCTATACGTACTCCATAATTGCGTGGAGATCGATCCATATATCAAGTAATCTTTTACAAATCATATTATACGACTATTTAATGCAATGTGTGGTTTTTATCAACTAATATGTTCTTTTCTATGAAGGGAATACGAATCACATCTCAGACACTCAAATCCATGGATAACTGACATGGACATTGACAAGAAAATGTCTACAGAATTCCCTGAATGGTTTTGCTCCTATGTGAGTCAAACTTTCACTAAGATACTTGAAATTATTTAATTAATTACTATATAAAGGACATACAACTCCATAACTTGATAAGTATAAAGTTTTGTGTGATGTAGGTACAAAATTGTGTAACTGATCCTGTTATGTGGGACATTGCACGTGGACCTTCACCAATGATTACATCATATCATGGTTATTTGGTGAATGGTTACAAATTTCACACGATATCACATGGAACTCACAAAGCAACTATGAGTAGTGGTGTGTGCATAAAAGCGGGTAACTATGGGGACTCGAGTCAGACGGATTTTTATGGACAATTAGTCGAAGTGTGCGAGCTCACATACCCAGGATTACACAATAAGAAGGTCGTTCTCTTCAAGTGTGACTGGTTCGACACCTCTCCGGCCGGTACAAGGGTTGATACACAGTTCAATTTAGTGTCTGTAAATCATACGCGCAGACTTAGAAAATATGAACCATTTGTATTAGCCATTCAAGCTACACAGGTGTATTACTGTTCATATCCGAGTATGAACCAACAGTGTAGAGAATGGTGGGAAGCTTGTTCTATAAAGGCACGGGCCACTATCGACGAGTCTCGAGCGGATGTGTCTACGTTGGAGTCACCGTTTCAGGAGGATGATGACGCTCATGTGGTAACTACTGTTGATGTAGATGATATTACATCAGTTGCACGAGACGGTGAACATGTAGAAATTGAAGATGATGATGACCACGTGGACTCTGATAATGTCCTCAAAACAGAAGAAGAAGATGACGAGGATGATGAATATCAAGAGGATGAAGCTTCAGATGACGAAGAAGAAGATGAAGATGAGGAGGATGACTATGAAGATGAAAATGAGGAAGATGAAAATTATAACGATGAAGAGGATTCTCCTTAACACTTTGTGTACAAAACTTAACACATTCGAATTTCAAATTATTAATTATAAATGCAACTTGTTAATTATATGTTCAATATAAACCTTCTACGTATTAATTAATAAGTCTATTATGAATCTTATTTATCTATTTATTTTCAACATAATAGATGTCTTACTCTCGGCGAGAGGATGTGGGGACCCCTCGTGGTAGGGGTTCACGACGATCTCCTCTATCCATTGGTAGGGGTAGTTCCCCGGGCTCATCCTCTGGATATGAGTCCGGGACCGGCGGTCTCAGCCACCATATTGGTGGCATACACATAGGCGGTCCGTCTTCTGGCTCTGACGGTGATGGTCAGTTGGAGCGTAGACCCACAGGAGACGTTGTTCTTTCTGTGAGTGAGTTGGGGTACGTAAATGCAACCACATCTTCAATTTTGACAATTATTTAATTAGTTATTCAAAAATCTAACATAAATCAATCTAAAATTACTTATGCAGGGGATTTTACCCGCATGCCGACCCGGCAGATTACATTTGGGAACTATTTAAGATAGTTCCCAACCCAACTGGCTACAGTTGGAAGCTCACGCCTGAGGACGTGAGACAGCGATATTGGGAGGAGTTTAAGGTTCGAAAATTTACTAAAACTTTCAAACTCATTCTTAATTATAACTTATAACTACAATTTCTAACATACATTTTCAATGCTAGAAAAAATTTACTTGGGAACCGGCACTCGATGCCAAGATTCGGGAGTTATGGTATAATAAGATCCGGGAGAGATATAAGGATTATATCTGCGGGATCAAGAGGAGGAGGAATGATCCGCCACCCAGAGGTGGGAAGCCTGGATGGTGGACTGATGATGTGTGGATGGGTTGGCTCGCGTACTGGTCCCGGGATGATGTTGTGGCCAAATCCCAGTCAGCGAGGCGCAACCGGTTGTCTGAGCCTCAGGGACCGGGTACTGGTCCTATCAAGCATAGGGGAGGGGCCAAGTCGGTCATGCAACGAGCTGAGGAGAAGGTACGTAATAATATATTTAATTTAAATAATAATGGTAAGTATGTGGTACAATTTTAATTCATATACACATGACACGATTCCATTGTGATCTGATGCATAGGGTCGTGAGCGGGGAGTAGCTCCGATTTCGTGCATGTTCGACTCCTTCCTGGACGAGCATCGATACGCGGACGGGACATACACCGATCCGAAATCTGAGGCGATAGCGGTAAGTTTTAATTTAAATCTAATATATATATATGTATTAGATTTTCAATATTTATAATATGTATATATACTAACAAATGTTCATTTCTCGTTTACATGCATGCAGACTGAGGTGTTTCGCCGTGCTGACGAGGAGCGGGCCCAGCTACCCGAGGGGGACCACGATGCAGTCGACATCAACGAGCTGTATCTGGAGGTTCTTGGCGGCCCGGACAAGAAGAAGAGGCTGTTCGGCACGGGAGGCGCGGCGAAGGCCTTGAGAGCTTCCAGATTCGGGGGATCCTCGTCCGCATCACGCCCATCCAGAGATGAGGTCGAGGAGCTGCGGCGCCGAGTCGAGGAGCAGGATCGCGAGCGCCGTGAGTACCTTGCTCAGCAGCAGAGATTGGCTGAGCAGATGGCGGTCATGCAGGCTCAGCATGCCGAGATGATGCGCTGGATGCAGTCTCAGCAGGGAGGTGCACCCTTCTTTCCCTCTTATCAGCCTCCCCCGTCTGATCCCCCTCCCCAGTTTCCTCCTGATGATGACTACGATTCGTAGATGCTACTGATACATTTACTATTATTTTATTTTTTGGTTTGTCGTGGGATGTTACTGATACAAATATTTATTTTGTTCATTATATGAAATCCGCGTGCATTTTGAATTTCATTTGATTGGTTCAATTTTAAATTATTGTTCAATGTTGGATTATGTTTGTATTGTGTGTTATGACACGTTTTAGGTAATGAATAATAAAAAAAAGAAAATTAATTATTAAAATAAAAAAAAAAATCTTACCTGGCGACGGACTGCAGTCCGTCGCTAGGTCAACGGTCAACGGTAGTGGGCGACGGACTGCAGTCCGTCGCCACTAACGACGGATTTAATCCGTCGTTAGCTTTCCGGCGCCGTCAACAGTCTCCGGCAGTTTCTGACGACGGATAAATTCCGTCGTCAGTCCGTCGTTAGCTAACGACGGACTGTGTTTTCCGTCGTCCGGGGGGCTAACGACGATCAAAATGCAGACGGAAAAAATCCGTCGCCAGTCCGTCGCTAAGCCCCCGGGACGACGGATTTCGAGGGCTAACGACGGATTTTTCCGTCGCCAGAATGGGTTTTTTTTGTAGTGAGATGACATCCAAATGCGGTGGTAGAGTTACTGTTATTTCTTGATATGCTGAGTCATCCTGCCAACTGTCCTGGCAAGCACCTGGTGTAAATGATGAGCAAGTAACTGATGACGCTCCCAGTGTGTTGACCGATGAGTCTGCAGATAGTCGAGTCTCGCGTCCATAAGAGATTGTGCAGTACAATGCTTGTGGATGAAAGATTCTACATATCTTCTGAGAATAAGTGAGATTTTTTATTTATCATAATAAATATTTTATTAATTTGAAATTAATTCAATCTTCTTTGTATGTCAATTACAATTACAAATGTTTGAGGCCATTTTGTACCATTTCTACCTCGATTATGAAGTTTTTTAAAAGATTTGGAATTACTAAAGATTACAATTGAAAGCTAATATCGAAGGATCTTAAGACATGTTACTGGGAGCATTTCACAGTACAAGTGTTATTTACTTAATGTATTGATATGTATATTGTTTATATTTTCATTGTTAATACTAAATCATAATATTTTTACATATCATTTTTGTAGAAACAATGGACATGAGACTCTATACTCAGCGATGTAGTGCTGTAGGAGAAATGGTTCGAGAGAGTGGAAATGTGGTATAAGGATTTGATGTGGACACTGAAGAGGACCATAAAGAAGCCTGAATACATTTCGGAGGAGGCTTGGGAGGGTTGTCTTAGATATTGGGCCAGTGAGGACGTTGTCGCTGAAGGAACCAGTATGAGTGACTCGCAATTCGCATGATTCAAAAAAATAATAATTTAAATAAAACGTGCAATTTTAAACACAACACCGCATATAAGAGAAAATAAATTAGCAGAATTAATTTAATACCTTCTCATTCGCTAGTCTGCTGCTTGAGAAGAAACGATTTGAATCGTCAGCTATGAACAATAATCCACTCCAGACAATCGAACGGATCTGATCAATGAAACTTCTGTCTAATTTCCCTCACATACAGTCCGACAATCGTGTGAGTGATAATCCTCGGGGTTTATCAAGAGAGGAGGAATCAAAAAATGATAGTGTAGAATACTGCATTATTTTTGAAAAATCAGTATAAAAATATTGAGATATGCGATTTACACCTTTAAGGATGAAGTGTGTGTTTCTGTAAAGAAATTGTGATTTACACACCTATGTCTCCCCTTCCTCTCTATATATAAATGTTTTCAGGGTTAAGTCAGGGTTTCAAAGGGGAATGAGCCTGTACCTTCCAACATAAGACCAAGTCCAATCTTATCTCTAAAATTTCATTATCCAATTAACTGAGCCGGTAAAACTTTGACTTTCATTAATTAATTAATGACCAAATCAATTTAACACAATTAATTACTTTAGAAAATATAATAAGATATAGATCTTATATTAATATTTAATCAACTCCACTATAGGATAAATATTGAACTATCTGACCCCACTCAATTTACAGATGCAACCCACCTTTTATCATTAATTATTTCTCGCGTTTAAAATTCTGAATCCATTAATTAATTGAGTTCGCTGACAACTCAAAATTAATTAATATGTTTATTCATAAGTGATCTGCTTCAGACTTTAATTATTATATATGGAATAACTTCCAACCGGTCGGGTTTCTTACATACTAAATATTTCAAACGTCTCACGGGGATTTAATCAACTCGGGATTTACCGATACAAGATTTCATGCGACAACAATCAAACACTTATCGCTAAACCAATTATCATTACCCAAAACATTATTGTATAGGAGTTTATTGTGTGCGGCTAATTATACACTGCTTTGATTCACTTGCACTTGTGGGTTTTTCGTAATCCTAAATAGACTCCCTCTGTCCCATTCAAGATAACCCCTTTCTTTTCGAAACGCACACCAAGATAATCCCCTTTTTTTTATTTACCCAATACACTCAAAACACAAAAATGTTACTATAAAAGAAAAAGGGTCATCTTCGTGGGACAGACGAAAACGGAAAAAAGTGCCGTCTTGAGTGGGACGAAGGGAGTAATGTTTTGGGTAGTGGTAATTAGTTTAGCGAAAAGTGTTCGATTAAATATATTAATTAATTTTGAGTTGTCAGCAAACTTAATTAATTAATGTATTTACGAATCTTAAACGCGGAAAATAATTAATGATGAAAAGATGATTACATCTGTAATTTGAGTGTACGTACGCCAGATAGTTCAATATTTATCCTCTAGTGAAGTCGATTAAATATTAATATAAGATCTATACTTTGTTATATTCCTAGAATAACTAATTGGAGTTAAAATTAATTTGGTCAATAAATTAATTACAGTCAAGGTTTGGCTGGGTCAATTAATTCAAATTAATTGGGTCAAATTGACTTAGTTATTAATTAATTAATTTAATTTAGGATTTGAGTTGGTCAACTAATTGGATAAGGAAATATTAGAGATAAGGCTGGAATTGGTCTTATATTGGAAGGTTAAGGTACATTCCCCTTTGAAGCCCTAACCAAGCCCTAAATTACATCTATTAATAAAAGGAGTGGGTGGCCAATTTTAATACTTCAACACAGTGAAAAAATTGGCCCATGCAGTATTAAATAACTACAATTTTCGAAAATTAGAGAATTCAAATTCCTTAATTTAAATTCCTCCTTTTTTGATAAATTTTGACGGATTATCGCTCACACGATAGTCGGCTTGTATGTGAGAGCTATAGGTTAGAAATTTCATAAGTCGAATACGACTTATCGAACTGGATTGAGGTTCGTTGTCGATGATACAATTTGTCTCTCCACAAGTGGAGGATTTACAAAGGAATAGGTATTAAATTTAATTTTGCAATTTAATTTCTTACCGTGTGGTTTTTGAATTTAGAATTGCATGCTTTATTTAAATTGTTAGACTTGTGGATCCTGCAAATCTAGAGTCCTTCATTCAGGTTCCTTCAGTTTCGACTATGTTTAATTAAACAAGTTATTGTTGATTGTATGATTGTGAATGCTGCTTGTTATAAGTTCAGATATGTATAAAATATAAATGTACATTCTGATATTTTTTATCAAACAGCAACAGATCAACGATAAAATCAACATCAAAATAAAACAATGGATTAGTGTTTCGTTGTTGATTAATGACGAAACAACAACATAATTTTTGTTGTTGATTAGTCTCTCGTTGCTTTGCTCGACGTCGAGGTGGTAGGACAGCAGCCCACCGCTGCCATCTCTTCAGGTAAACTCTTTCCTTTTATTCATTATGTATTGTTCTCTTCAGGTAAACTCAAAATCGTTGGTTTTCTCATGTCTTATCTCAGCACCCACACGTACACCCACATGACTCCTCCTTTCTTCGTTCTGTGATTGGGAGTTGTCCCACCGGAGGTCCTCGCCGCCGCCTGTACCTCGCCCTCAGGTAAATTTCCTTCCCTTATCCCAATCCTTCATCTTCTTTTAGATAATCTATCTTTATATTCCTATTTACCCAATGCATGTTTTAATCGAGTTTTCTAATTGTTCTATCCTATTTCTTTCTGAGGGAATGTTTGGAGTTTAAGGCTGGGATGATTCAGGTTTGAGAAGGGTGGAGCTTGGTTGCGGCTTGGGCATCGGTTGGATCTGGTACTCAGCAGATAAGTCTGCTCATTTCCTCTTGTAATTGTTATTATGTCTCCTTTAGAAAATTAAGAATAGCATGACTGAGTGTATTAGATAGTATAGTCCATGGATTTCTGTACTCAGAAGCATTCTGAGTCAAAAATTTCAGTTAAAATTTCATTTGAACCTTGTTCAGAATATCATGATTATAAAGGCTGTAACATGCTACTGAATTTGTTCCAGAGTTGAATTTTGTGTTCTTAGAGTTTCTAAAGTGAAATAGGAAGGAAAAAATCTATGTTATTGGCTTGCCTAAGTATTGTTCATAATGTGCTAATGTTCTACGTGAAATGTCATTTAGAGGATTATGTTACTGTTCACAAGAGTATTTAGAAAAATACTCCAAGTTTCAGTTTTAGTCTAAAGAGAAGCATCAACTCTATATGTAACTGAGTTCTAAGAGTTATAACACTATCAATAGGTGAAGTTCCAATAGTGGCATTACCTGAAGATGAAAATAATTGTTATCTTTGGCTTGAGCTTGAGCAGGGCTCCCTCTCTTAGTTCCTCTTGGATGTGCTAATGTGTTTACTGAGTTAGGGTTGGTGAAGGGGTATTAGAAGTTGTGTTATAAGTTACAGAAATCTCATCAAGGTCTGGAGTTTAGCAAATTTTACCTTATGACAGTTTCTAGGTTAGCCTTATGTTGGGCAGGGCTTCTTCTATACCCATGTTCCTTTCCCAAGTGTTCTTAAGTGTTTTATTATTCATTATCCTTATAATGCTTATTATACTTATGTAGTAGTAATTCACATAAGTATATATGAATCAATACGTTCAACTAATTTATAGTATCAAAATGGGTTCACTTCAATTAGCTCTATCTCGTGCACGTTTTTTTTTAATATCAGGTTACTTACGAATTAACCTTAGAATCTTGGTCCGATAATTTAATACAATAACATCTAACCCGAGAAGTTTGTGAATTAAAGCGCGATTGAAATAGCGGGGCTTTACCGAGTCACTATATTTTCATTTTTTCTTTTTCTTTTAATTTTATTATTATTTTGTATTCAATAATATTAAACTATACCCTAATCAATAAACCCTAGTTGGAAAGTGATAATTAATAAAATAATTATTTAAAATTTAATATTTATCTATATGGCATGCCACATCATTCATGGGCGCATTAACCCCGCCTGCCGCGGGCGGGTGAACATTTTCGTACATATTTAATTATAAATAGTGTGAGATTTTCATTTTATTTAGAGCATATTTTTTTTATTTCAATAGTACAACACACTTAATGCATTCGTTAGATTCGTGTCAAACTCAAATAAATATATTTTTCGTAATTTCGAAGTGCCACATACGATTATCATCATAATCGTATTAATAATAATATATATTAGAAATTTCCTATCAAATAATGTCAACTATAATTTTTTTATACAATTTATAAATTTTTATTAAATTTAAAAAAGTTTATATGCATAAAATCAAGAATATATAATATTATATATAATTAATATAATTTTTTATTTTGAAAATTTTGAGAATTAAGATACATATAAATGGAGTGATTTCCACATAAGATTATGATCATAATCATATTAATAATATATAAATAGATAATTTTTTATTTATAATAAGTGAACATACCACAATCAATACATACAATTAAATTAAATGCAATAATTCATGAGAGTATAACTTCAATCAATAAATAAAATCTAATTTAAAATATATATCAACGAAATTCAAATTCGATTAACACATTGTCATAAAAATTAAAGTCAAAATTAGAAGTAACTTTTATTAAAATTTACATTTACAATACATCACTCCTACTTTTTTAAAACACAACACTTTACTTTCTTAAACTTCGTGCCGCCCTTGTGGCCGAATTTAGCGGGACGGATGGAGTAGCTATTAATACAATACTAATATTTAAATTTTAGTCATTTCTACACTTTTATAATAAAATACTCTTATAATTATATTTTTACATTTATGTGTATGAATTGTATTGAATCATATAATTCATACGTGATATTCAATTTTATTAAACTATATGTATGTATGAATGTTATGAACGGGTACTGTTACCATCCTGTTCATATCATTTATACTATTTGTACAATTAAATTTAAGTAGAAGCGTATTTGTGATAATTCACACTTCAAATAGTTATAATTTAAATATTGTCATGTTGGTAGTTATTATTTGTCTTTTATAATTTTGTCGGATTATTTTGTATAATTAACACTTAATTTTTTTGAGAGACCATCAGATATTAAAATAGTTGGAGATAAATCTTGGAAGCAAGTATAAAGTTATAAGTCGCTATAGTAATTTGCCATTTTTCGACCTCACCAAGGGACTGCTTGTATTTCAGTATTGTTAGGTGATCTTTCTGTTGTTAACAAATGCCTATTTGCATCTTCTCCAAGTGGAAAAATTGGATTTTACTTTTTCTCAATTTTGCATTACTACGCTTTATTATATGAAAATTAAGGTTCTGTTCTAGTTTCTATTCCTAGAAATCAAGTTGTGTTCTAATATCGTGACAGCTAACCCATTCAAATTTACTATTCTCTTTCCTTTCCTGCATATTTCTCTATTTCATTTCCTCTACAAAAAATTTGTGCACCTTTACTTTTAATTACACGTATTATTGGACCTATTATTAACATTTTTAACCTGTAAATCTTGATTATTGAAAGAACCAATATCGGACCTTTTCTTTTGCAACTATAATATTCGAAAATATAACAGCACTATAGCTAATAAGAAAGTCAAAGATCAATAGTTAGGCCTGCAACGGTTGGATACATTTATGATGGAGCAAGTGCAATAATAACTGCAAGACCAATTACTTCATATCTAAATTAATTAAACAAAAATATTACTATACTCTGTACACGAAAAGTTTATTAAAAGATAGTTGACGTTGTGCATGTGTTGGCCTAGTGGTAGTGAACTTAATGTTCAAGATTAAGGTCTCGGGTTCGAGTCCTCCGTAACGCATGTAATTTAATATTAATATAATCCAATTTTTAAAAAGAGATAGTTGACATAAGTTTTAAGAAAAATTAAAAAGTTATTTTCAATGAAGGATGGTGCCACAAAATATAATATATGTAAGGTTTAACGAGTGTTTTACGGAATCATATCTAAAAAAAATAATATTTTTGTGTACGATCAAAATAGATAATAATAATATTTTTTTCGTGGAGGAATAAAGTATATAACTTTCATTTTAAAATCATAGCAAAAAAACATATTTATTTAACAAAATTTTCAAACTATTGCATAGAAAAGGACGTGGTGGATGGTATTATCATATAGAAGAAATAGGTTGGTTTTAGAAGTGATCTTCCCCGTAAGATAACTCGCTCTTTCATAAGAAAAAGAACCCGTATCTTTCTTTGTTTAGACTTTCTAGTTTGGCAGCATCTTAAGCTGACCTGGGCAAGAAAGCCGCAGCGCTCCTTTAATATGATGAGAAGAAGGGAAGGAGGGCATCTCTTTTCCGCTCCAATCCTTATTTCCTAATACATCCGAGTGTTAAAAGGAGGGACGACTAAGCAAAGTATTACTCCGTCCGTCCCATTATTGTTGGCCCCTTTTTTTCCGGCCGCAGATTAAGACATCTTTATTAAATGTCTACTTACTTTTTTGTTAAGTGTTTGTATATGCGTACAACTCCAAATATATGTATATTTCTATTCTATATTTATTTATACCTTAATTTTCATTTAATCTGAAAATAAAATTAATTATGTAAACTCATTTAATTCATTATTTAATCTGTTTTTTTAACCAATTTTTTTAGATGATTTTTTTAATCTCTTAATTTTAATTAATTAGCTAATGTCCTCCTTTTCATAAAGGAAATGAAAATTTGAAATTTAAAAATTAAAATTTAAAACTGAAATTTAAAAAAAAAGGGCAAATTCTGAAAGTATGAAACTGAAAATTTCATTAATTTCAAGTTTCCCACTCAAAGTACAGAGATCACCATCAACATATCAAAATATTCCAACATATCATAGATCACCACCAACATAACAGATCACATATCACATATCAGAGACCACAGAAAATCATAGAAAATCCCAACATATCAGAGATCACAGAGGAACAATCTCACCCATCTGCATCTCCACTCTCACTCATGTGCATCTCCTAGTCTCCACCACCTCCCCGCTCAGAAAACAGATCATTAGGTTCATGAATCGCCACTCTGAACCCCACCCCTTTCTTCACTGCTTTTATCACTACCTCATGATCATCAAGATACACTGCAATAGAAGTTGACACAATCACAATACATAAGAAAAATCAAATTCAATACACTAATAGATCACAGATTTACCTAACTCGCCACCATCATTGGAGCTGCTCAGAATAGGTGGCTCACCTCTTCCACCTCATACAGCCATCTCTCTGCTTAGACCTTGATCTCTTCCGCCGCCTACAGCCACCACTCTACTAAGAGGTTGAGCTCTTCCACAACCTACAGCCACCACTCTGATCCAGATAAAAGCTCGGTCTTGACAAGAGAAAGATCACATGCAGCCTAAGATCCACCATAGATCGAGACAGATGAGCTAGGGTTTCCAGAAAAAGGATTTATCACTGCAGAGGGTGGGGGTGGCGTAAGAGACACAAAAATCTCAGATCCACCATAGATCGACACAGAGGAGCTATGGTTTTTAGAAAAAGGATTTATCACTGCAGAGGGTGGGGTTGGCGTAAGAAGTAGAACAACATCAGATTCACCATAGATCGACACAGATTTAGGGAGATCAGAGGAGCTAGGGTTCTGATTCGATGGATTCAAGAAGGTAGAAGGTAGGGGAGGCGTAAGAGGCAGAACAACATTAGATTCACCATAGATCGATGGAGAACTAGATAAATTGGACGA
Source organism: Leonotis leonurus (assembly GCA_026898415.1). NCBI lineage: Eukaryota > Viridiplantae > Streptophyta > Magnoliopsida > Lamiales > Lamiaceae > Leonotis > Leonotis leonurus. The sequence goes on along the minus strand of JAPKLX010000310.1, from coordinate 99,879 downwards.
CATAAGGTCGATTTTCGATGGATTCATCACGGCAGAAGGTGGGAGAGGTGAAGAGACAGAGTCTCCACCTTCATCATCCAAGTCAAACCTCCTAAAAATGGAGAATAACTCGGATAACTTAGGTTTCTTTGAAGAAGGGGTGGGGGTGAGGCATCACAGTGGCTCTTCATCGTGGGCGAATGGGTGGAGAAGATGAAAATGGCAAAAAACGGCCAGCTAGGATTTTCGGAGTGTTCGAGAATTAGAGAGAACATAGAGACAGAATGAGAGGGTGAGAGAAAGAGGCAAGTGGAGAATAGTACAATAGATTAGGTTTTGGGGGTAATGGATTTAATTAGGGCTAACCTAATTAAACTTAAGTGGGCTAAATGTTTCTATATTGGGTAGGGGCCAGGTTTATTGGGACATATAGAAATGACAAAAATGATCAACTATGTTGGGACGGAGGGAGTATTACTATAACCATTAAAAATAATATTTTATCTGTCGTCTAAAAGTGTACCTTTTTCTTTTTTTTAGATATGATCTCATAAAATATATATCATTTTAAACATCAGATAGTTTTTACTTTCTGGAACACTTTCTCTATTAAAATGATATTTTATAATTTTTTGTTAAAACTCGTGTCGACCCCACACAACACACTTTTTATGAACATAATGAGTATTACATAAATAATACTCCCTCCGTCCACCAAAATGGTTTACGTTTTGCCATTTTGGGATGTCCACGAAAATGGTTTACATTTGAAACTTTCCTTTTATAGCAAGTGGACCCACCACATCCACTACACACAACTCAATTTAAAACAATACTTTAAGTGGGACCCAAACTCCACTAACTACTCACAACCATTTTAAAACTATATATGAAGTGGGACCCTAATTCCACTCACTACATATCCCCATTAAAATCAAAACATAATATTAAAACTCGTGTCGGGTCAAACCGTAAACTATTTTCATGGACGGAGGGAGTATATAATTTGTTTGGGTGTGATGAATTAGTAGTGATAAGTATAAAATTAAATTAAAACATATTAAATTAAAAATTAATCAATTGATTATGATATACTTGATAGTTTATATCTAATATTAAATTATTTGCAAATGTTTTTAAATACGATGTAAAGAACATCATAATAAATTTGAATTATTATATATTTTTTAAATCCTGGAGATTATGATCATAGGTAATGTGTGAACACATGACTATTTATAATACAAAAATAGGTGTAGTAATAGAGCAAACGTAATATTGTATCCATATAGACTGGCGAAAATACACTGGTTAAATAATACATATATCTAATTATTGTTTAGGCAACAAATATTGAGTGGAGATATTTTTATAACTAATAAAATAAATAAGCTGAATTTACCAATGATGATACAAAATCAAATAATGATTTAATAATGGAATACGAGACAATGTATGGATACTGAATCAGTTAATGAGATTCACCTATTAAATATAATTCTCAAATTTTAATCATAATTCATGTGAAGTATAAACAACTCATACTCATGATAGGGTAGTCTATATATTACAACAAAAAATTCAAAATTGCCAACAAATATTTCTGTCGTTAGCCTAAAAAGTCTGTTGCTATGAAGGTTTAGTGATGGACTAACGAGACAGACATTATCCGTCTGAATTCCTTTCATCCTTAGGTGTTCAGGCGATGGATTTTAATTTTCATGGTTAGTGTAGTATATGATAGTACGCTAATTTAATCCTTATACTATAGTACGACTGCCAAACATCGACTGCTCTCATGTGATCACCGATCTTGTTGTCCTAGGTCCTGATTCTGATTTTTCTAATCCTGTGCATTCATGCCTCGATGCTTGGCCATTTTCTAAGTACGATACACCTCTTAACTTTCCCATTCGTGTTCATCATGTTAGTTTTGACTAAAAACATATATAAAACATAAAAACAAGATATACACGTAACAGGAACACAAAACAATAAATCGAGCACAATACGATACAAAACATGTAGTACCCCGAAATACTGTAGCTGTAATTAAATGATGATTAAAGCTTAGTTAGGGCATTGCATCCTTAAGAGAATATTTTTATGAGATTAAGAAGAGTTTGAAGAATCTATTATACGATTTAGAAGAAAGAATTACGATTATTTCGTTAAGAAAGAAAATGGAATTTAATAATTCCATAT
>JAPKLX010000310.1:0-75564 GCA_026898415.1 Leonotis leonurus | reverse complement strand
TAGTCATGTCGGTAAGAGATAGTGGGTGAAATAGGGAAGAGATAGTGTGTAGTCATTTCAATGCAGTGTGTAGTCATGACTAATTGAGATAGTGGGATAGAGATATAATTATAGGTGTAGTGTGTAATACTGTTGGTAAGACATAGTGTGCGAAATAATTGAGTAATTGGGTAGTGTGTAATGTGTAGTCATTTCAGTGCAAACTTATTGACATAGTGAAATAATAGAGGCGCATTGTGTAGTCATGTCAGTTCATACTAATTGAGATAGTGGTGTATGATGACCTTGAGATGGTGCATATAAAAATGTGTATTGAGTATGTGTATAAATAGAGATATGATCTTGTATTTCCAATTACAAACTCACCACATCTAAAGTCACTTGCATTATTTTAAAATGTCTCAACGTTCTGTTGGCTACTCTCAAGCAGAGGATGTTCTCTTATGTTCAGTTTATATGGAAATTACTCAAGACCCAATAATCGGGCATCAACAAACAGCAGATCGATTCTGGGCTCGTGTAGAAGAGAATTATCAGAAGGCTAAGCGAGAAGATTGGGTTGTTCGTTCATGTAGATCCGTTCAGGCTCGAATCCAAACTATTGAGAAAGCAACGAGGAAACTTCATGGTTGCATAAGAACAATTGAAAGGAGACATCAGAGCGGTGTTTCACATGAAGATATAGTAAGTACTAATGTTTTATTATTATTATTATTGTTATTTTATCAATATATTAGTAATTTTACTATTAACTACTTTCAGATGAATGAAGCCAAGATGCTATTTTCACAAGATCCAAAGTACAAATCAGGCTGGAAATTCGATCATGTATGGAACACTATCAAAGATTTTGAAAAATTTCAAGATTGTGCTAATAAGAGCTCCAAAAAACCATCTCGTGTACGTCTTTCTTCTGATTCAGAAAACCCAACGCCTGATTCTCCAGATTTCTCTCCATTTCCCACAAATTTAGGTGACACTGACGATGATAACAATGCATTTGGTGGTTCTTCATCTGGACGACCATCTTGTGGGATCAAAAAAGCCAAACTCAAAAAAAAGATAGATGACGCTACGTCATCTATGATTGGCAAACTTACTGATATCAATAAGGAATTTTTTAAAGAAATGAAGAAATCAAATGCAAATCTCAACCAACAACTCGAAGCTAAAAATAAACTTAGACTAATGAAGGAAGAAAATAGAATGTTGGCTCAAGACTTGAGCTCCATAAAAGATCCGAATTATCGTGCATTCGTTCAAGCTGAACAAACACGTATATATGAAAAACGAGCGCAAGAACAAGGCCAAGCAGATCCTTTTGCAAGTGGCACCTATACGCCATATTTTAGTAACTTTGGAGGATCTGGATCTGATTTACCAGACTATTAAATAAGTTCATGATAGTTGTTATTCGTTGTTTGTTGTGTGTCTTTAATATTAATGTATTTTTATTTAAATTTTGTAACATGTTGTTATGTAATTTTCATATGATTGTTGTTATTTTAATTATGTATTATGAATTATGTGTGCTTATAAAAAAATTCCAAATTTTCTAAATTATAATAGTTATTATTTTAATTTTGTATTTTTAAATTTATGCATATTAATAGTTCAAATTCTAATATTAATTATTCTTAAATAAATAAATTAAAAGAACTAATCTTAATTTTACCAACATCTTTAATATTTATTTATTTATGAATAATTGAATGTCACAAAATAAATTAAATTTAACTTTAATTTCAATATAAATAATTTAATTAGTATTTGTTCAAATTGATGACTAAAAAAAATAAAGCTAATTGAATAAAAAGTTAAATAATAATTTTAAATCTACTTTTAATAAAAATAATTTGACAAATTTTTGTATAAAGTGATAGACTAAAAATAAAGTAAATTGAATAATTAAAAACAAATAGCAATTTTGAGATTTTAAAAATGGTCATTTTGCAATAAAATAAAGTTTCAGAAAAAATGGGTTTGTTGCTACAGTTGGACGCATTTTTGGGTTTTGAAGGAGAGAGAAATGGTGTAAACCCATTTTGGATTTAGGTATGGTGTTACATTGGAGATTGTTTCCTACTCCAAAATGAGTATTGATGCTACATTGGAGATGCCCTTAGCAAAACACACAGCAACATAGCCTCCTCAACTCTGCCACCATCTCCGGCAGAAATTGCCTCTGTCGAGGCCACTACTCCTCGCCCAACTTCAATTTCTCCTTCCCCTCTGTAATTCCACATTCCTTCTCTCTTTAATCTTCACAAAATCGAAGTCCTAAAACTTCGCTTCTCTTCAAATTATATTTTCCCAGTGAAGGATTTAAATCCCGACAAGATCTCACTAAATTGACTCTCTTATTCTTCGATTTGACTAAGGAAGTCGATTCGGGCAAAAGCCCCAAATAGTTTATACAAAATCTAATCTTTCTCTCCTCGTTTGAAATACTTCGGCGGTTGCACAGTCGTCGCGTCTTCTCCGCTGGTCGTGTACTGTTGCAACTCACTGCCTTGCTGCCACCTCTTTGGCTCGTTGTCACCATCGCATTGCCGTAGGCTCGCTGGTCTTGAACACAACTGCATATAAGCCACAAGAAGAATTTATGAAATTCATTTTCTTTCTCGCAGGCTCTCCGTAGAATAGAGATTTATATGTAACATACTAAATGAGTTTAAGTAGTAGAGTACTAATAGGGATTGTTAATATGCTTAAAATGTATAATTGGATTTTATATGAGAATTGGTGATAATTGAGTTTTTATTTATTTGATTGGACTTTTATTAAAATAGTTGGCAATTGTCTAACACGTTAGCCCACTAATATTTAATTAGATATTGTAATTAAATAAATAATTCAATAATAATAATAATAATAATAATAATAATAATAATAATAATCTCGATCGACTACAATTATTGAGTTTAAATTCGAGCTTATCACAAGTAATGGATGTCAATTTCAATAAGTATCATCACAATTAATGAAATTCAACGACAAATATTTAAATTCTTACAGATATGATACCTTTTTTAAAATAAAATTTTTTAATTCTTTCGAATTATATTAAGGAATATTACAAATAATGATATACGGTTAAAAATCATCAATTTGGTTGAATTCTAAAAAATGCGTCGAAATATATTCATTAACTATTTTTTTTATATTAATGAAAATAATACATACATATGAAATAATATACAATAATATAGGATATATAAATAAATAAGAAGATTATATACTTCTTTATATATATATATATGTTGGTCCCGAAAGAGCAAGGTTTGGTGTATGGGGGGGGGAATACACCAAACACTAACTTTTCAGTTTACTTGACAATTTATATGAGAGCTCAAGCTATTCTGTATAAGAAATTGCTTGGGATGACTGACCAGATCAATAAACAGATCAGTATCTGGTTTAGTCCAAATAGATTACTCTCAAGGTGAAAACACTTAACAGATAATAAGAGTGATCTTATTACCTTTTGAGTGTAGAGTGAGTGCGGAATAATGGTGGATTTAGTGAATGCTCTTGTTTTGAAAACCTTAGGGAATTAATCAGATTGTTTAAAACAGATTGATTCAGAATGCAGCTAATATGAAAGTGCAGGAGGTTAGGATAATAAACAACAGATAATAAGAGTGCAGAAAAGTAAAGCACACGACGTTTAACGTGGTTCGGGAAATCCCTACGTCCACGATCTGGTCAAACCTAGACCAGATTATCCACTACTAGGATACTCTGCTTCTTTATACTCGTGGAGAACGAGTCACAAGTACCAATCACAACTAGACTGATACTTATGCACGAATGAAGGGTCGTGTCCCTTTACAACAGATTACCTCTACGTTACCACTAGAAAACTACTAGCTAGCAGGGTGATCTCCTTTCTCTCGACAAGACCGACTTGAATCGAGGTGGTTGGTGTGATGTAGAATCACAAGATGTTGAAGCTCTAAGTCTGGAATGCAGAGTGCTTGAATGATAATTGCAGTATAGTTCGTGCGTATTCTCTTCTTCTTCCAGATTGTTGACTTCAACTATATAGGCATTGAATATTGAAATTCTAGCCGTTGTTGATTGGTGTGATATAGATGGTATATTGCCAATCAGTGATTTTCATCATATCTGTTCTTGCCATATAGGAAAGTTTGACTCAATCTTTGATTTATGGAAATCAGATTGTTAACGGTCTCTTTCCTTATATGTTTTAATCGTAGATCAACTTTCCAAACCCTGTTGGATGGATCTTGATCTTGACATGGCAAGTGCATATGATGTGTAGGATGATGTCAGCTAAAGGCTTGATGACTCAAACGCTCTGGTTCATCGCTGTAATCATCGATCTGGTCATCGATCTGGTCATCGATCTGGTCACTGTCTGTTACAGCAGATCGATTCCTTTGAGCGTGAAATCTTGACCTTCATCCTATTCTAAGTTGAGAATGACTTCTATAGGAACATATCCTTTACATTATAAGTCATCTCCTAATCAGTTCCAAAACAGAAATCACTTAAACTATAGTGATCTGGATTTTACACGAGGAACAGGTTAACATACAGACCAGCTAAGTGTGTTTCGAAAGACCATCATCAACACTAATCTTTAGGGTTCCCAACAATATATATATTATTTTAATAAAAAATACGATTCTTAAATTTTATCATCCATATTGAGAAATATATGTGGATTGTTCAAATACTAAGATAAATAAAGGTATGTTATAATCATCACATTTAAAAAATTATATATATTACAAAAATATTTTGAGCTCTATGAATTGTTATGTACGATTTATAAATTCTCATTAGATTTGAAATAACAGATAATCTAATATATGATATATAAGTAAATAAGAATATTATATATTATTTTATATTTATATATTATTATTTTAGTGAAAAATATGAATTTTCAGTTTTTATTGTTTATATTGAAAATTATATATGAATCATTAGAATAATAAAATAATTAAAAATGTACTCCCTCCGTCCATGAAACAAGTTCCTAATTTGCCATTTTCATCCGTTCACAAAACATCTTCCTACTTTAAACTTTCCATTTATGGTAATGGACCCACCACACTCTCTACACACAACTCAATTTAATATAATATTTAAGTGGAACCCCTATTCCACTCACTACATATCATTATTAAAGTCAAAAGCACTACAGTAAAACCTGCACCGGGTCAAACTAGGAACTTCTTTCATGGATGGAAGGAGTATTATAATAGTCATTTGTGATAAATTATAAATTATAATTATTTTTTCAAATAACGTGAAATCTAGATATTTTCATACAATTTATTAATTTTTACCAAATTTGAAAAGGCTGTAGATAATTTATATTAATTATTATTAATCCAGTTATCAAAATACATATCAAATTAATATATCACTTTATATATATATATATATTATTTGTGAAAATGATATAGAGTGTTATATAATACAATATATAATATACATAGAAATAAAAACATAACATAAATATCATACAGTACATGGAAATAAGAACATATAATATTATATGTGATTAATATGATTTTTTAATCCCAAAATTATTAGAATTTAGATAAATATGAATGAAGTGATTTGAGAGTGTCACATAGGATAAGAATCATAATAGTATTAATAATATATAAATTTTCATAAATAATATATATATAGTGATATTTTAAAAGAACATGAATTGAATTCAATACTTGCTCAAACAAAAAACATACATAATTTTGGATATCTTTAATTAGTATGACAAATAATTAGAAATGTTAATTTTTTCGATTAAAGATAAAAGAAAATACATATAAAGTATGATAATAAAATACATTTAAAGTATCTATCTACTATAGATAACTTAATGCATGGGTAATAAATGAAGTTCAATTTTGTTTGTCCCGATGAGCAGCTATTGGTGTATGGGGGGAATACACCAGTGTATACTTTTTCGAATTGTTGTTTAAGTTATCAGAAACATAACAGAAGATCACACAGTACAAAATGACTGTCGATCTGTATTTAAGGTTTTGGAAACACAGAAGATGATGCAGATAATCGTGTCTGTTAAATGTGTTATGTTCTCAAGAATGAGAGACAGAATGTGCGGAATGTGGTGGTTAAATCTGTTGCTCAGTTTAATGAAAACCTTTTTATTTAATCCAAGTGTTCTTTAAATGTCAATTTACAGAAGATGAAATATCATAGATAGTATGATGTAGATAAATGATAGAATGTAAATGTTGTAAATAAGAACACAAGGTTTAACGTGGTTCGGGAAACACCCCTACGTCCACGACTATCAACTCGATAGTAATTCACTAACTTCTGAAAATAACTCCTCGCTTATTTAGATTGACAGAGAACCAGTCACTACAACAAAGTCCAAACTTGACTTGTGTAGTGCATGAAGTAAGTCGTGACTTTTCACTTACTGGGTTTTACAAAGATTAGAGTTCTTCCTTAAGCTTGAAGGCTATAGAAAGATAGAACTAAATTACAGTGCTTGTATCCTAAATATAATTTAGTTCTAAGTGAGGTGAGAGATCTAACTTTAGAAAAATCTAAGTGTTGTTAAAATCTGAGATTCTAGATAGTAGAAAATAACTAAGTGAGTGAATGATAGCGTAGAATGCTTTGTAACACTTGTGAGCTTGAAATTCTACAGAGTTTAATCGCTTGTGAATCCGTAGTTGTTGTAGAATTCCTTGTGGAGTATCTATAGTGTTGATTTCTCGAACTAGCCGTTGGATAGCTTTACTACACGAACTAGTCATTGATTGTACTCTTTGTCAGCTATGCGTCCTTTGTTACCTTTTATAGTATGACTACAGTTCCCAGTATTCAAATTCTTTTATCAGAATAAGAGACAGATGACCCATTTAGGTAGACCATATGTTCTTAAGCATCTTACAGAACGCCTCAAGTTATGTGTGCTGAACAGATCATTCCATGATCTGTTAAATCACCATCTGTGATTTGATACTTCATTGATAGATAGTATCTGGACAGAACGTTTCCTACGTTCTATGTCATATATAAAATGACACCTTCATTTTGTCTTGAATGTCCTCCAGAGCTAGTTTAAAACAAATGCTCTATAGAAACAGAACATGACTCATGTTCTGCTTCTTTACAGTTCAGCATCTTAACTATTCTAAGTTTAGTACAAATTAAAATACGACCAGAACGTGACTCACGTTCTGTTTCTTTACATTGCCATCTGTAAACTAAATAAAAATTAAAAATCTAAGTCTAAGTTGATCTCCTATAGACATATCTTAATATCCTTATAGAACAGATCAACTCCTTATATAGAACACACTACATTATATATAGGAAAACACTTATGTAAATTCTAAATGTGTTTCGACAACCATCATCAAAACTATTACCTGAGGTTCCCAACAATTTTCTCCTTTTTGATGATGTCGAAACCAAACTTTATACAAAGTTCCTATTCAGAAAAGGAATGACAGAAGTAACCAAGAAATATAAGTTAATTTGAAACATGCAAAATAATCAAATAACTGTTATTTAAAATAACAGAAAGTAGAAAGTAGGTAGACAAAGCCTGGATAAAGAGAGATTGTCATCAGGGCGCAAGAGTGGAATCTGTTTTTCATTATATCACTTGTTTGAGTTACAAAATTTACACCAAACAAGGCAAAATAAATTTAAAACAGATTGCTCTATGTTGCTTCACAATCTGGTTGCTCTTCAGCGTGCTTCCTCCATCTCCTTCTGTTCCTCTTCTGTCTTCAACCTGTGTTTGGCAAAAATAGCATCATTTATCACCTTGTAGGTTGGGTCCTTCATTGTCATCCCACATCCATAGAATGATGTTGTGTCGTTGATATAAGCACATATGGATGTCATATCAGGAAATCTTCCCCCTGAGAGCATGGGCGGCTAGAAGATCTTCTTTGGTGGAGCATTGAGTGTGATGTTGTTGATTGATGTTGTTTGCTTCAGTTCATTTGCTGCATCTCGGCAAAGAAATAATCAAGATAGTACTTGAATGCATTGTTCGACTAATATTTGCTGCATCTCGGCAAAGAAATAATCAAGATAGTACAGAAATAAGCCAACCCAAGTCGTATTCTCAAGGAAGACTTAGCAGGGCAATTTAATCCTTTGTTCAACAATAAAGCAAGTAAAAAAAGATGATTTGGAGGTTTTAAAACTAGGTGTAGAAAAATAAATTGCGAAAGAAGATAAACTCTAAGCTAAGAAAGATAAACGAAGAAACGAATTGTGAATTAAAGAAAACACGAATAATGAATTAAAGAAAACGAGTTGCGAATTGAAAAGGGATAATTATTTCCAATCTAAATCAGAACTAGATTGAAATCAATATAAAAGAATTATGAAAGTAAAAGTAACTTGGAATTTGAAATCGAAAAGAACGTAGACTCGATGAACGAAATAGAAACACGAAAGCATAAAAAAATAAACGAATTCAAAAACAAAATCGAATACGTAATATAAAAACAGAAGAAAACGTGATTCATAAACTGGAATGGAAAAACTCGAATCCACAACGATGAATGGAAAAACAACGAACTTGAATGTTGTAATTGGCTATCTTCGGAATCTAATACTTGAGCTAAAAACAATTAACTACGAATGATAAATATCGACCCTAGAACAATAGGTCGAGAGGTACTCATAATATAAGTGCATAGAATGGGAAAAAAGTGTCTATCGAATGAGAAACGCATCACCTATTTATAGAGCTCGAAGAGGGTCAGCGACCGCTGAGTTGACCGGTATGAGTTCCACAAGCGCGGCCGTTGCGCTGCTAACCGAATCAGCCGTTGGGGTCAGAGACCGCTAAGGGTCCAGTGGTCGCTGACCCTGGCTTGTGCTCCCTCTCGTGCGTGGCTCGGCCCGGGGCATCCACGCCTAGTCACTGGTCCCCTAGGGCTGAGCGACCGCTGACATGTGCTATCCACTTTCATCTTCATTCTCTTGTCACTTTTTGATCTTTTCTCGTCCCGTTTCCAACTTTAACACTTGTTTTAGCTCGTGATCCTGAAACATAAAATGAAACGTAAATCGAGCCCGAAACATCATGCAAAATGGGAAACTACAATAATAAAGACAAGAAAAATACGAGTTTAGACGACCAAAAGAGGCTAAACATGCATCATTTGGATTCATCTGTGCCAGCAATGGGCTCATCTTCAGAAAATAATATTCTTCAATAAAGCATTCCTTGATCCTATCCCAAAGATCCAGCATGGATTTTGGAACCCACTTGTCTGCTGTTGTCATGTTGGACGATCTGTATCTGGGCTTGATGAATCTTCTTCTATTCTTGTTCAAGGCCTGATCCAGCCTCTCTTCAATGATGATTCATCCCCAGTTTCTCTATGTGCCTCGACTTCCTGCTTTGCTCTTTCAATTCTAGCTCATTCTTGGCGTTTTTCTTCTGTCTCAGCATCCAAGAAGTTCTATCGTTGAGCAGCTGAAACTTCATCCGTGGTAGCAACATCTAGTAGCTTCTGTGCATTTTTAGGAGTTGTTCGTATCATAACAAGCTTAGCTTCTTCTGCTGCCTTTTGTTCAACATTAAGTATCTCCTGTACTGATTCAATCACAGCCTGTTCTGAAGATGTAAGAGCAAGACTTGTTGTAGAAACAGGAACCAGGTTGGATGCAGAAGTCCTCTCTATGACTATTCTTCTTCCACCAGATGGCACGGATGAGGATGTAGCACCAGGTTGACTGTGCGTTATCATGGGTCCTCATGCTTCTGTCTTCTTTAACTTCTTTTTTACATCCTTAGTTATGCCCATATCAATGATCTTTGTGGGAATAACTTCTGCGGTTGGCACATCCTTCACTTGAATCATTATCAACTTCTCCTCTTTTAGCTTCTCTGTTGCTGCTTGTGATCTGGATCTGGTCTTCTTTTGAGACGAAACAGCTTCTGTCACAACTTTCTCCTTCTTCTCTTTCCCCTTTCCCTTCGCAATTCTCTATTCATATTTTCCAATATTTTCACCCTTTTCAACAGCATAAAAAAATGGGGCCGATGTAGTCTTGAAGGACTGGAGCACCTCTTTGAGCTTCTGGATATCTTCCTCTGCTGACATTTTGAAGTCCAAAAGAACAGTGATATTCTGGTCCATTTCAGCATGCTTCTTCTGATGGTTAGAATTGGAGATGGCCAAAGTCTTGGTAAGTTTTTCGCCAGTTTCCTGGGCACTCTCAAAACATTCCTTTGATTTCTTCAATGGAGTCGTCTGTTGCCAAATCCAACTCCTTTGCAACAAAAGGACCTTGGATTTTCTTTGTCGGGCTCTTCTTGGCCACAGCTGGGCCAACTTCCATCAAAATCTCCTCATCAACGGGCTCACTATCTGAAGCTTCCATATGTGTATGTGGGGGAACAGAAGATGTCTCTGTTAAGAACGGACCAGCACGGTGGTACAGTTTCCCCCTCAGATTTGTAGAAAGTGCTCAAGTCCACTTGCAGCTCTTCTGCTTCAAGCCTCATTCTGGTTAGGACCAAAACTTGAAATTCTTGCACAAATAATTCAAATCCATGAATAATTCATCAAATCTCCTTCTTCAACCTTCATGTCTTCCAGCTTCATAACTTTGAGAACATAATCCAAAGTATAGTATGGGCTGTCCCGAATGTTGAGATACGTGCGAAGACGGATAGCCATTGCATGAGTAGTTGGAGTAAGTTGGATTCCAGGCATCAAGTCAACAATTTTATCAGCTGCTGTTTCCTTAAATCTTCTCCAGGACGATCTGTGCGTCCCTTAGCACATGATCCGAGCTCTCTCCTTCCTCCTCGGCAATATCAAGGTTGATGTTCTGTGCCGGTATTATCATAGCAAGAGGCTGCGGTGATGAGTGCTGTTGTGCAGGTGATGAAATCTGTATCTCATGTTGTATGGGCTGTTGTGCAGCTGGTTGGGATCGAACTCGATGGTGAAGTTGTGAATCAATCTCCTCTTCTAGGTCAAAATTTATGGAGATTTGTGGTATGACAGCTCTGTACTTCTGCAAGTCGATATGTGTATCAGTGGGGGTTGCTTCATCATCTAACTCATTAGCAAGATGCAAGTCAAGAGATGGAGCCTTCTTCTTCTTTTGAACTTTAGCAGGTGTTGCATGCTTCTTCTTCTTAGGAGTGGTCTCCTTTACTTTATTCACAGCTAGACCCTTAGGCACAATTGTTTTCCTTTTAGTCCCTGCTCCTGCTGCTGGTGGTGCTGCTTTCTGTGTTGCCTACCCAACATGGGGCTCCTCCCAAGTGGGATTCGAATGGACAACTTCCAAAAGCTGTTTCCTTAGAATTTTGTCAGCTTTGGCAAAGGTCTGTGCTCTAAGACTGAGCAACTTCTCAATCTGCTTCTGGTCCTTGGGAATCAGAACCATCTTATTGAAGGGTACAGTGTCCTTCCAGGGCGAACCAACTTCTGTTCATCACAGATGAGCTCGAACAGAAAGGCCGCCCAATTTACTTTCTTTTGTAGCAGCACAACACACATAATTCTAAATTTTAATGGCATGATCTGTTCATATTGTTGGTCCCGAAAGAGCAAGGTTTGGTGTATGGGGGGGGGGGATACACCAAACACAAATTTTTCAGTTTACTTGGTTATTTATTAGAGAGTTCAGGCTATTCTTAAACAAGAAATTGCTCAGCAGGTGACTGGCCAGATTGATCAGCAGATCGATACCAGATCAGTCCAAACAGAATGCTCTCTAGTGTAAATACTTAGACAATAATAAGAGTGATCTTGTTATTTTCTAAGTGTTGTGTGCGCGGAAATATGGTGGATTTAGTGAGTGCTCGTATATAGAAAACCTTAGAGATTAATCAGATCGTTAAGGCAGATTGATTGAGATGCAGTCTATATGGAGGTGCAGGGAGTTAGAAATAATAAACAACTGAAAGTAAATGTGCAGAAAGATAAATGACACAGCTGTTTAACGTGGTTCGGGAAATCCCTACGTCCACGATCTGATCAAAACTAGACCAGATTATCCACTACTAGGATACTCTTCTTCTTTATATTCGTGGAGAATGAGTCACAAGTATCAATCAAAGCTAGAAGGATACTTATGCACGAAGTAAGGGTCGTGTCCCTTTACAACAGATTACCTCTACGTTACCACTAGAAAACTACTAGCTAGCAGGGTGATCTCCTTTCTCTCGATAAGACAGACTGGAATCGAGGCTGGGTTGGTGTGATGTAGAATCACAAGTTGTTTGAAGCTCTTAGTCTGGTTCAGAGATGTTCTAGCGTATGATTGTTTGATGTAGCGCTCGTGTTTATTCTCCAGACCTTGAGCTTCAATTTATAGGCTTTGAATTTTAAATTCTAGTTGTTTGTTGATTGGTATGGGTTTGATTGTAGATTGCCAATCAATGGTATCCATCATATCTGTTCTTGCCTTGTAGAAACGTTGACTCAATCCTCTAAGTATGGAAAGCAGATTGCTAACGGTTACTTTCCTTCCTTGTGTCAATCATGGATTTTCTTCCCAAACCCTATTGGATGGGCTTCAATGTTGTCGTGGCAAGAGGATATGATGTGTAGGATGATGTCATCTGGTGGTTTGATGACTCTATCGATCTGGTGTCTTGCTGTGAACATCGATCTGGTCGGTGATCTGGTCGCTGTCTGTTACAGCAGATCGATTTCTTTTCTTTTGTGAAATGTCTTGGTCTTCAACCTAGATTATTATTGAAATGACTTCTATAGGAATAGATCCTTTACATGTTAAATCATCTCCTAATCTGTTCTTTATCAGAATTCACTTTATACGTAGTGATCTGTTTGACATGTAGAGCAGTTTAACTCTAACAAGAGCTATAAAAACCTAAGTGAGTTTCGAAAGATCATCATCAAAACCAAAATGCTTCGGGGTTCCCAACACATATGATCTGCTATGACCTAGAAATTCCTTCTGGAGAAAGTCGATTAGCAATCTGTGCATTGGGTTGAGCAGATTGCGGTTGAACATCTTGTTATCCCATTGGAAGGGAATAACGACCACCTTCTCGATTACTTCCTAGATCTCGTCATCTGGTATGATGAATATGTTGATCCGATCAAAATTCTTCAAGTTGTAGGCTATGATCATGTCATAGACAGATCGAACTTCGTCATGTGAACTGTCAGGTTCTGTGCGAAGATAGAAGCAACCTGCATGTCCTGATAGGCAGAAACAACTTGCCTTGGGAGCTGTTGTGTGGGGGTGCAAATAAGCATTTTGTGGAAACTTAAACATAAATCAAAATGTCATGAGTTTTGGGTTTCTTCAACAGAAATACACAGCATAACAAATAATAAAACATTTATTGCAGATAAAATAGATAGGAGAAAAGCAGAACACAAACTTATTGTTCTTAAGCATTTATCTAAGCATGAACATCAAACGACATAAATGGAGAATTTTAGTAAATGTTTACATTTGATGCCCAGAAACATTTCAAAAACAAATAGATTTCACAAACACCTCTATTTTTCTTGATTATCTCAAACATGGATTCCACCGCTTCAAATCCACAGGATTTTAAGACGGCGAAGTTTTCGTATTGTAGTCTCTCCTTTACTAATCGGATCATTTGAATGGCAGAAAGATGGACTGATGGAGTAGTTTGAGGAGTGGCTTCTGAAGAGGATTGTTGTTCGGAAATCGAAGTCATAGTGTGAAATCAAGTGTAAAAGTATAAATGATTTGAGTATTTGGTTTGGGAAATGTTACTGGAGCAAAATACTGAGCGATGAACGAAGATACAAAAGATGAAAGGTGTTTGAAAGTGTAAAGGCAGAACAGTATAGCAGTTATGTTATATGTAACAATAAAATGGACGGTTAAGATCACAGAAGGTAAAATGTAAAAATTAAACGGTCAGGATCACTCTCTGTTGTTCATTTTCCCGCTTTATACAGTTGTCTTCCATCATCCTTTCAGACGTGGCAGCGCATGTAATACACATTCTGTTAATGACATTAAGTGGCGAGAAAACACTTGATTGTTTTCCTCGAATTGCATTTTTAACTTTGAAAAGGTATGTCCTGTATTTAATGCATGTCATTTCACCGCTTCATCTGCATGTCTTGGGGTACAAGATTAATAATCGTAGAACATTGACCAATAAATGAAGAAATAAATACAAGGAAAATGATTAAGCACATAGAATGATACAGATTCTCTGGTTCCCACATAATAAATGCAAAGTGTAATAAATACATTGGTCAACGTCTGGAGAAAAAAGACGAGTCATTCTGTTGAAAAATATCTTTTGTCAGCTAATCTTCATCTCCTGTTCAGTGTCGTCTTCTGTGCATTGAGCTTGTGCTGCTTTACCTCTAGTTGACTGGTTGAAGATGACCTTGAGTGTTGTGGAAATCGAGATCTGTGTTTCTACAGTCTGTGTTTTGCGATCAAGTGTATACAATAGTTCTGTTACATACGTCTATGTAACATAAGTTGTGTTCCACGATTTTCTTATCACGTTCTGTGTGTACACGTTCTGTCTTTAGTCTAGACTTAGGAGTCCAAGTTTGCCACATAACATCTTGAATCTATATTCTACAAGTTCTTTCGTTAACAGGTCCGCTCTTTGCACATCCGTGTGGATCTTGACGATCTGCACGTTCTTTTTCTCCACATGGTCTATGATGAAGTGATGCCTCAAATCTACATGTTTGCATTTGGTTTTGAGAACATGATTCTGTGTGATAGCGATGACGCTTGTGTTGTCACAGAATATGGGCACATTCTGGACAAATACTTCGTAGTCTCTGAGCTTGCCTTAGCCATAGAATCTGTGCACAACAGCTGACTGCGGCCATATACTTAACTTCTGTTGTAGAGGTTGCCACAGATGTCTGCTTCTTGGAGAACCATGATATTAACTTGTTACCAAGAAATTGACAGGTTCCAGAAGTTGACATTCTGTCCAGCTTGCAACCTGCATAGTCTACATCTGAGTAGCCAGTTATTTCAAATTTATCATCACAGGTGTACCACAAACTTATTTTCGTAGTGCCTTTGAGATAATGAAGAATCCTTTTAACAGCTTCCATGTACGATTCCTTTGGATTAACTTGATATCTGGCACAAACTCCAACTGCAAAAGTAATGTCAAGACGGCTAGCTGTAAGATAAAGTAAAGAACCTATGATACCCCTGTATTAAGTTATGTTGACTGGTTTCCCTTCTATATCTGCCCAAATCTGGCCATTGATCGGCATTGGAATCTTGACAGATTTGCTATTTTTGACTCCAAACTTATCAATGAGCTCTTTCACTTACTTGCTTTGATTAATGAAGATACCTGTGGGTGATTTTTTTAATCTGAAGTCCTAAAAAGAAATTCATTTCACCAATCATAGACATTATATATTTATGCTTCATTAAATCAGAAAATTTATCACATAAGTATGGAGATTTGGACCTAAAGATAATGTCGTCAACATAAATCTGTACAATCAGGATGTAGTTCTGCACTTTGATCGTGAACAGCGTGTTGGAAACCTTCACAATATTTTGTTTTTATGACGTTCTTTCGAAACAAACACTTAAGGTATACAATGCGTCACCCGATGTACTTAGAGAGAATCTCATCCTTATACCATGTCATTAGGATCTTCGAAAAAGGAAAGATAATCCAATCAAAGTTCGGAGAAGGAAGAAGAATCAATCAGAGATCAAAGATGGAAAGAGATCAATCAGAGCATCTATTTACCAAATCAAGGAGATCTCACTAATCTTTCTCTACATGGCAAGAGGATCAATTAGGGATTCAAATCTGCTATTGGCAATCAAGCATTTAATGTTCGTCAATCAACCCAACGGTCAGAATTTTAATTCTGAATCTATAAAAGCTGCGAACAAAATCTAGAGGATGACACGAACATACGCGCAATTATATACGAGAGCTATCATCAAGATCTAAGTGTTGAAACATTGTCTAGAAATTTAAGTAACATCGAAGTATTCGACGACGAAGATTTCCATTCAAGAATTGTTCGAAGCCATTCATGAACTTAGCCAACACCCACCCTCGATTTAAATCTGTCTTATCGAGAAGGAAAGTTGATATCTTTGCTAGCTTAGTAGTATTCTAAGTGGATTAACGTGAAGGTATTGTAGCAGATTTATATGCAAATTGTAAAGGACACGACCCTAATTCGTGCACAAGTTTCTTTCTAGTTTTGACTGGAATTTGTGGCTCGTTCTCAGCGAGTTTAAAGAAGAGAGATTATCCTAGTAGTGGATATCCAATCTAGTTTGATTGGACCATGGATGTAGGGGTCTCCCGAACCACATAAAAACAATTGTGTTATTTACTTTACGCATTTTATCTTTCAGTTGTTTATTCATTAACCCTTCACTTGCACGCAAAATTGCATTGATTTAATCAACTCATAATATATTCGACTAATTATTTGCAAATGTTTTCATATAAGAACTACTAACTAAATCCACCATCTTCCGCACACTACACAGTTTAAGACAACAAGATCACTCTTGTTTTCTAATCTGTGTAACTTAAAAGAGAGTTTCCTTGGACAGATCGAGTGAACCTGATGTATCAATCAAAGCAATCTCTTTACTTAATTAGTCAAGTAAATTGAAAAGTTCGTATTTGGTGTATCTCACCCCCCCCCATACACCAAACCTTAGTCTTTTGGGACCAACACAGCGTCTTATCCACAGAACCACGCTGAAAGCCAGACTCCAGTAGGAATGTTGATAGAGTCTCGTACCACACTCTGGGAGCCTGTTTAAGACCATACACTGCCTTTGACAATCTGTAAACCTTGTTGACATCTGTTTGTTCAAACCACCCAGACGGCTGCATACACCAGAAAGAGTCGAATTGCTTCAGGTCTTGCAACCGGCGCGAAGGTTTCATCGAAGACAATGCCTTCTTGTTGACTGTATCCTTTGACAACCAATCTTGCTTTGTTTCTGATCACCTCGCCTGATTCATCTCTCTTGTTATTGAAGATCCACTTGACGCCAATGACTCCTTGATGAGTTGGACGATCTACTAGATACCACACTTCATTTCACTTGAATTCGTTTAGTTCTTCTTGGCATGAGTCCAATCTGCATCTCTGAAGGCTTCATCTACATTTAAGAGTTCTGTGTGGGAGAGATAACAACTGAGCAAAGCACTTTCTCCGTGCATTTTTCTGGTCTTAACACCTTCTTTTGGGTTTCCAATAATGAGGTATGATAGGTAAGAATCAATCCACCTTATGCATCGAGTTATTTCTTCCTCTGACACTTCAGGTTCTGCCTTAGGAGTTGGTTCCTCAAATTCTGGATATACTGTAGAAGGAGTAGAGACAAAAACATTTCAGTAAAGATTGAGGTTACCCAATTTGTCTGCCAATGAATCTGGGTTGACAACTTCTGTGTGCTCTGCTTCTGGTGGTTTAACTTGTGCTAAATCACCAGCTGGTTCATTTTGTGGTTGCAGTACACCAAAATCTGTGACAGGAACAACTCTTGTGCTAGCTGGTTCCTCTTCTGCATTTTGTAGAGCTGTGTTCTCATTTTCTATGGACTCTAGAACAGATTGCACTAGTTTTGTTCCCCCTTAATTCGAGCACTCTCCTTCTGCAGTTTGTTCATCTTCCTTGTCTTCCGTGGGACTCCATCAAAGGATGTCATCTATGATTTGGGAAGTGGAACTCCTAAATCTTCGTGCATCTTCTGTGTTTTCTTCTTCTGTAATCTCGTGGGAAATAATCGATTCATCAAAAAGAACATGGGGTGTTACCTCCAGAACATGGGTTGTCTTATTAAAAACTCGATATGCTTTGCTAATCTCATAATATCATAGAGATATTTTTGGATCTATTTTTCTATCAAAAGTTTTTAATTAGGATTTTCCATTATTGTGGATGTAACACTTGCAACCAAAAGAACGAAAGTGTTTGATGCGAGGCTTCCTGTTGTTCCATATCTCGTATGGAGTTTTCCATTGACGAGTTGTAACTGCTAATCTGTTCTGGGTGTAGCATGTTGTGTTGACTGCTTCTGCGCAGAACTTCTTCGGCAAATTTACCTCGTTTAGCATAGTCCTAGCTACTTCCTTTAATGATCTGTTGCGGCATTCCACTACATTGTTCTGTTGTGGATTACGAGTAGCTAAGGTCTGGTGAACTATTCCCATCCTTGAGCAATATTCGTCTATCATCTCTTTCAGAAATTATGTTCCATGATCTGATCTAATAGACATAATACTTGACTCCTTTTGAGTAGTGAGTTGGATGAGCAGTACTGGTAGCTTCTCCAATGTCTCCTTCTTTTTAAACAGAAAAATAACCCAGATGAATCTAGAATAATCATCAATTACTACGAGGGTGTATTTTCTACCGTTTATACTCAGGGGAATGACTGGACCAAATAAGTCCATATGGAGCAGCTCCAGTGTTCAAATTGTTGCATGTGCAACTTTGCTGGGAAATGAAGCTCTTTTATGTTTCCCTGCTTGATCTAGTAGTCCCTCAACCAGCCTCTCTCTTGCTAGTTTGTTGATGGTTTTGATGTTCAGGTGGCTCAATCTTTTGTGCCACAACCAACTTAGCTCTGTGGTGGTCTTGGTCACCAAGCATGTCTCTTGTTCTGTGTTCCACTGAACGATATACAGTTTGTCCTGCAAAATTCCGGTAAGGAGTGTTGATCCTTCCTCATCTTTGACCGCACACATGTTAGTTGTAAAAACAACTTGTTTTCCAGAAGCACATAATTGACTTACAGAAAATAGGTTGTGTTTGAGATCATCTACGAATGAAACGTTGCTTACAGTGGCCTTACCAACTATGAGGTCACCATAACCTTTGGTGTTTCCTCCAAAAGTCACAGTTGGACCAATTCGTTTGACATAGTTGGACAGTTTCTCTCGATCGTATGTCATATGCATCAAACATCTACTGTCGATGATCCAAACAACACCTCCAGCAACGATGCTTCTCATTTGGCTTATTCCTCCCTTCAGATAACTAACTTAGCAACCCATTGTGGAAACAGGTGCTTTGTTAGTAGCATAAGTACCAATTGGAACCCATAAATGATGAGAAAAGAAAGAGTTAGAGTTAGATTTAATCTGTCGACTCCTGAAGTCAACGAAGATCTGTTCCTTCTCTGTTCTATTCTGTGCTCTGTTCTGTTTGGGTGGAGTTCCCTTCTGTTGTTGTCGCTGGTTGGGCAATTCTGTTCTTCTTACGTTCTGTTGTCTAGGATTAACTTTCTGTGCAACTGGCTTCATCTGTGTGTGAGTTCTTTCATGTACCCAACACCCTGCTTCCCATTGAAGATCATAGGATATTTTGGCTGTCTCCTGCTGTTCTATTTGATAAGAATCGCTTGGGATTGTTTGGTGGGGTTCTGTAAACTCACGATATGGTTGGGCAGGGTCTTCCGGTTCTGTTCTGTCTTCTTACCTTTGCCCTTCCATAGTGCTTTTACAAATTCCGTTTTCTTGGATGGCTTATCCTCTGAGTAACCTATGCCCTTTATGTATCTTTCTTCGATGTATTCTCCCATCATGTCACCGTTTCTGTGGAATCTATTTATGTACTTCTTTTCCTTCTTAGTTTTCTTTGCCAGTGCATCATATCTGGCAAGGATATCGTTGATTTTTTGCATCGAGAGTAGTGATTTCCTCATCCTTAGCTGTGATCTGCTTGAACATGTCGGTTTCACGCATTGTGAATGCTTTGCTGACTTCCTTCATCTGGGTGAAGGTAGTTTCTAGAAACTCATTATGTTTTTGCAGAATATCTACCATTTCTTGATGCTTTTTATAATCTTCGAGAGTCTGAATAAACTCATCCTGTGAGATTCTTTCTAAGGGGTTCTTCATCATCATTTTCTTCTTCTTCACTTTCTTTATTTTCCTCTTCTTCGCTAACACAGTCATATACAAGTAAGTTAGATGATTCAGAAGTAAGTAGGTTTACCTCAGATTGATCTAATCCGTTGTCCATCCCTATGTAGCATTCTCCATCTGCTTCTACAATGACTTCTTGAGCAAAGAGGGCCTCGTTGTTATTTGATGAAGAATTTGAGATGTTCCTGCTAGAACGAGCTGCATTCTCTTCAGCAATCATAGCTTTCCTTTGTTCCTTGAGCTTTCTATCCATTTTTGCTCTGAGCTCTTCACGTTCTGTCTGGCTTAGTTCTGAGCAGTTTGTCTTGAAGTGACCTTTCCTGTTACAACCAAAATAGGTGACATCATCAAGATTAGCTCTTGAAATATTCATTGACTTTACCTGCTCTGACTGGTCAGGTTTGTCTTTTTGTTGTCGGTTGAAATTCCTTCTATCTTTGTAGTATCTCTGATGCTTGTTCATTATGGATTCCAGCTTTTCCAGGTGCTTTACCATCATGGCAATGTCCATTGTAAATTTGTCTTTTCCTACTATCTTATCAGTGGATGTAGACACTTTAGGGTTTTCTGTTGCAGAAGCTGCTTTAAAGGCAGTTTCCTTTTCTTTCTTCTTTTCTTGCTGCTTGCTTGTGGAAGCTTCGGTTGCTTCCTGTATCCTACGCACTTCAAACACATTTCCCGTAAGGGCATTAAATAGCTCCTTAGAAATCATAAAATTAAAATTTGGGCGCATGGGATAAACAACAGAATATACATACTAATTAGGTGGTAGAGAACGAATAACCTTAAGGTTTAACTCCCTCTGGGTATATTTGGTTTTGTTGATCGTAAACATCTCCAAGGTGATTCTTGTGAATCTGATCTTCATCTGTTCAATGGTTTCAGACGGCAGCATCTTGAACTCTTCGAACTTTGTGCATGCTTGAGATAACTTATTCTCAAGCATTTCTTATGATTCGATACACAAGTCCTCTAGAGCGTCCCACATCTCCTTTGTTGTTTTGAGATCACGGATGGTGGCGAGGTAGATTCCTTTGACTGTGCTAGAGATTATTCCTTTGGCATAGTTGTCAAAGCCAGTTTCCTTCCTCTCTTCTATAGGGTTCTTGACAACCCTTTCATAGACTACAACAGCTTCTGGCCCTTTAGCACCTTCGATAGTGGTTTGGCCGTGTCATATATGGGAGTGGGTCCGTTCTCAATAACATCCCACATCAAGATTTGATGTGCTTTAAGACACATTCTAATTCTGAAACTCTAGTCCCTGTAACCCTGAAAAGAAAAATCCTCACAAGCTCTCACTACATTGGAATCCATAGTAAACAAAAGGTTAGTGAATGAGATGTGTATGAATGGTTTTCACAAGATCTATCAAGAACGACCACAGATTGTGAAACCTGGTGAAACAGATACAGTGATCAAATTAGATACACTGCTCTGATACCACTTGTTGGTCTCGATGAGTAGCTATTAGTGTATGGGGAGGGGGGGGAGAGAATACACCAATGGATACTTTTTTGAATTCTTGTTTAAGTTATCAGAAAAAGAACAGAAGATCACACAATACAAAATAATTGGCGATCTGTATTTCAAGTTCTGTGTTTTGGAAACATAGAAGATGATGCAGATAATCGTGTTCTATTCTCAAGAATGAGAGACAGAATGTGCAGAATGTGGTGGTTAAATCTATTGCTCATTTTAATGAAAACCTTTTATTTAATCCAAGTGTTCTTTAAATGTCAATTTACAGAAGATGCAATATCATAGATAGTATGATGTAGATAAATGATAGAATGTAAATATTGTAAATAAGAACACAAGGTTTAACGTGGTTCGGGAAACACCCCTACGTCCACGACTATCAACTCGATATTAATTCACTAACTTGTGAAAATAACTCATAGCTTATTTAGACTGGCAGAGAACCAGTCACTACAACAAAGTCCTAACTTGACTTGTGTAGTGCACGAAGTAAGTCGTGACTTTTCACTTACTGGGTGTTACAAAGATGAGAGTTATTCCTTAAGCTTGAAAGTTATAGGTAGATAGAACTAAAATTACAGTGCTTGTATCCTAAATACAATTTAGTTCTAAGTGAGGTGAGAGATCTAACTTTAGAAAAATCTAAGTGTTGCTAAGGTTTGGGATTCTATTTAGCAGAAAATGATTAAGTGAGTGAATGATAGCGTAGAATGCAAAGTTTAATCATTTGTGAATCCGTAGTTGTTGTAGAATCCCTTGTGGAGTATCTATAGTGTTGATTTCTCGAACTAGCCGTTGGATAGCTTTATTACATGAACTAGCCGTTAAATTTTACTCCTTGTTAGCTATGTGACCTTTGTTACCTTTTATAGTATAGCTGCAGTTCCCATTATTCAAATTCCTTTACCAGAATAAGCATACGAGAACGAAGCCTACATGGCACCAAAGTGTACTAAGAGACAGATGACCCATTTAGGTAGACCATTTGTTCTTAAGCATCTCACAGAACGTCTCAAGTTATGTGTGCTGAACAGATCATTCCATGATCTGTTAAATCACCTTCTGTGATTTGATACTTCATTGATAGATAGTATCTGGACAGAATGTTTCCTACGTTCTGTGTCATATACATAATCACACCTTCATTTTGTCTTGAATGTCCTCCAGAGCTAGTTTAAAATAGATGCTCTATAGATATAGAACATGACTCATGTTCTTTGTTAGGTGTTTTTAGGTCCTGATGTTATTTGGAATGTCGACCTAACATTTAAGTTTTTGTGTTCTTCACAGGAGTGCTAACTAGGTCTCTAGCTCAACATGACAAGTGGCGATGACACGACACCCAGCTCAGTAACAACGTGGCATGCTGACTCAGAAAAGGGTGTAGCAGCACGCGTAAGGAATTGAAGACCAAGTCCAAAGCGGTTGAGAAAGGTGTGCTGGTGCGTTCCACAAATTCAGGAGTCAAGCAACCAACTGAAGTTGTTCCACAATTCCAAGCAGATATGCGGAGGGCAACAACTGAACAACTGACTGCGAGAATTGTGGAAGACATGGGCTAACAGTTGCTATATTTGTGGATCTCGGCCCATGTAGTCTATCTAGAAATACTAGATTCATTCTTTCAGTAGATAGACGTTTTTTGCAGATTTATTTCGTAGTTTTTATTCTGTACGTTTTTTAGATCTTAAGAGCGTACATTTAGTGTTTAGTGATAGTGTTGCTTTTATAGTGTAGCTCAACATTGTAATAGCTCAACACTTGTTCTGATTATTCCTTTTTGGCCGTAAGGCTCCCGTGTAGGTTATTGATTTATATAACCTATGCAAAAATATCTCGTGTCTTCTACTTTAGCTTCCGCAACTTTATCACTTAGAGTAGGTTGATACACTTTCAAGTGGTATCAGAGCCATCACTCGACACACTGAGTGTGGTCCTGACAGTATCACGACTATAACACATCGATGAATCCGAATAATATTGGAGTATTTCGGCCTCCAGTCTTGGATGGCTCGAATTACTCATACTGGAAGACACGCACCCGCTCATATATTAAGTCTTTAGATAGAAGAGCGTGGTTTTCTGTGGAGAATGGGTGGTCACCACCAAAGGCTACTGACGCACATGGTGATGTGGTCCCAACAGCACAACATACCTGGACGCGTGATCAAGTTGATGATGCTACTTTGATGACCGCGCACTGAATGCAATATACTCATCAGTTGATACAAATATGTTCAAACTGATCAAGAATAGTACGTGTGATAAAGATGTTTGGGATATTCTGCAAAGACACTGTGAAGGCGACACTAGCATCAAACAGTCACGTCTACGTATTCTCACCTCAAAATTTAAGAATATGAAGATGGAGGAGACGAAGATATCTCCAGCTACACAAAGAGTATTCTTGACATTTTGAATGAGTGCCAAGATCTGGGAGAACCGTTGAGTAATAAGGTTCTTGTGTCCAAAGCACTTCGCACCTTACCGCCTAGGTTTGATATGAAGGTGACAGTCATTGAAACATCACACTCTGTGAATACACTTGAGTTCACGGACCTCATGAACTCTTTCAAGACCTATGAGATGAATTTGGAGGCAAGAGGCACATTCACAAAGAAGAAAGTGATGGCTCTCACTGCGGACACACTCTCAACACCCTCGTGCAGCAGGTTACCTGACATCATGGACTCAAGTGAGTCAGAAGAAGTGGAAGAGATCCACGAAGGAGATGATGTTGCCTTGATCACCAGAAAATTCAATCGGATGGTGAGAGGATTCAACCGAGACAAGAACCAAGATAGGCCCAAGGAACGAGATATACCACGTTCGGAGTACTACCAATCGCCAAAGAATGATAACAGTCAAAGAAAACCTCCTATTAGGAAAACACCTCACAACGAAGTGTTTAAATTTAGCTCCTCTAAACTCGACAACATACAATGCCATGAATTTAGAGGATTTGGGCACTTTGCAAATCAGTGTGCCAACACACTTTGAAAAAGAGGGATGTCCTATTGGGTGTCTTGGAATGATGATGAGTACGAGTTCTTTGAAGATGTTGATGAAGAAGGACCATTCGAGAGCATAGCACTGCATGTGACAATGACATCACCGGACAGATCAGGCCAAAACATCGATTTCAAACCACTCTCGGGTAGGTATGACCCTAACTATTATTCTAATTTGTTTTGTTTAAATGCCTCTGTTGGTGATACAAGAAGTGTTGAGGATGACATAGACTCTGCATGTGGTGAAGAAAGTGATGACCATGCTCTCACTATAATACAAGGATTAAAGAGATTTTATGATGAGTTGTTGGGCAAATGGAAGCAACAAGCACGAGATCTGGACACCTCAAGGAATCTCAAGTAAAATAGGAGGTGCTGATCACACAACGCGACATAGAACTCATCAAAATGAAATCCCAAATTGAAGAAGCACAACTAACAATTCACAAATGGAATATTGGGACATACTCATTACAAGAGATCATGGATAGCGCAAACCCAAACAAAAGGGGCCTTGGATATCCCGCACCAACTGTGTTTTGTCATGGATCTACATCGGCTGGAGAAACATCCAATACCAAAGCAGATGTTGTGCTCATAGATCAGCCAACATAGACAAAACATGAAAACCCTCAAGTAGAAAAAGGTAAGAAAGGTAAGAAAAAGAGAAAGAGACGTAGAAGGAAATATTTATGTCATTACTGTCTCAAACTAGGCCACATAAAGCCTTTCTGTTATCAAAAGAAAAGGGATGAAAAGTCATATTATGTGTTGCCTCAACAACCAAAAATAATATGGGTAAAGAAAGCTGATCTAACATGTAATGTTGTTTACACAGCATTGAAAACTAACATTTCAGGCTCTTGGTACTTTGATAGCGGATGTTCACGTCACATGACAGGTAACAAAACATGTCTTTCCAACTATGACACTTATGACGGAGGAAATGTTTCCTTCGGTGGAGGTTCAAAAGGTAAAATCATAAGGAAAGGTACACTAAATGTTCTTGGGTTACCTGCTTTAACAAACGATTTTCATGTCCAGGGGCTTATGGCAAACTTAATCAGCATAAGTCAATTATGTGATGGTAACATGCTTGTGAAATTCACTAAAGATGCTTGTGAAATTCACTAAACATGATTGTGAAATTCACTAAGTATACAATAACAGAAACTTGTGTATTATGAAAGGACAAAGGTCATCAGACAATTATTATATGACTGATAACCTAAAATGCAACAATGCTCAAGTTGATGATGTTATACTCTGGCACAAATGATTAGGGCATACTAACTTTCGAAATCTTGGCAGGTTAGTCAAGATGGATGCAGTTAGAGGTCTACCCAAACTTAGGAAGGCAGACCAGATTGTGTGCGGAGACTGTCAAAGAGGAAAACAATTACATGCATCACACTCTGCTTTACAGCACCATGAACAACACTTCGGGACCAACCAATGTTTTGAACTTCTACATATGGATCTTTTAGGACCAATTGAAGTTGAAAGCATTGGCGGGAAAAGGTATGTATTAGTTGTGGTAAACGATTTCTCCCGATTCACATGGACCTATTTCTTACGTGAAAAGTCTGAAACATTTGAGATGTTTAGGAATATGTTTGCTCGCGTTGCTAATGTATTTGATGCTAGAATCTCTCGCATAAGGTCTGATCATGGTCGTGATTTTGAGAACTCGCAATTCAAAACTTTCTGTGATGAAAAAGGAGTATGCCAAGAGTTTGCAGCACCAAAAACTCCACAGCAGAATAGGGTGGTCGAACGCAAGAATAGGACCTTGATTGAGATGGCAAGGGTTATGCTGAGCTCAAAACAAATGGGGAAACATTTTTGGGCTGAGGCAGTAAACACCACATGTTACATCAACAATCGAGTCAACATTTGACCAGGCTCATTCAAAACACAGTATGAACTGCTTAAAGGAAGAAAACATAACCTAAAACATTTTCGTGTTTTATGGTGTGTATGCTTTATTTTAAATGACCGAGAGTATCTAACAAAGTTTGATGATAAGAGCGACAAAGGAGTATTTGTTGGATACTCAACAAACAACATAGCTTATAGGGTATTTAACCTTCGCATTGAGACAATACATGAATCCGTTAATATTTTCTTTGATGACGCAGGTGATGTGGACAAAGAGGTGGAAGTAGAAGACGACGTATATCAAGGGGGAGTTATTCTACCTCCTGTTGAGATGCAAACTGTTTCACGTAACACAACAACCGGCAGTGATGTGGAAAACAATGTTACACAATAAGAACCAAAAGAAGAACAAGATGAGGATCAAGAGATCACTCACCGCAGAGAACCTCTGGGGAGAGTTAGAGAAAATCATCCACTATCTCAAGTGATAGGAAATGTTGAGGACGGTGTTCAGACTAGACGTAAATAGCCGGTAAACTATAGAGAAATGGCATGCATGTACTCTGTATGCCCTACAGTTGATGGCGTAACATGTTTTGTCTCTAAGTTTGAACTAAAAAATGTCAAGGAAGCATTGACTGATGAATTCTGGATAAATGCTTGCATGAAGAACTAAATCAGTTTGTTCGTAGTGATGTTTGGTACCTTGTTCCCAAACCAGCCAACATAAATGTTATCGGCACAAAGTTGATTTTCAAGAACAAATTTGATGAGAAGGGAACAATTGTACGAAACAAAGCACGATTGGTGGCTCAAGGGTATACTCAAGTTTAAGGGGTGGACTTTGATGACACATTTGCCCCAGTAGCAAGAATTGAGTCCATTCATTATTGCTTGATGTTGCATGTCATCTCAACACCAATCTATATCAGATGGATGTGAAGGCAGCATTCCTCAACAGTGAACTTAAGGAGGAAGTCTATGTTGAACAACCAAAAGGTTTTGAGGATCCCCATAAGCCAGATCATATCTTTCGACTAAAGAAGGTCTTGTATGGACTAAAACAAGCACCACGTGCTTGGTATGGACATCTCACAAACTTCCTTCTCAAATATGGGTTTGTGAGAGGCAGTGCTGACCGAACGTTGTTTATCAAAAGGGAAGATCAACACATCCTTATTACTCAAATCTATGTTGATGATATGATTGTCGGTTCCACCTCACGTAACATACTCAATGATTTTTCAGGTGCGATGTCTACAAAGTTCAAGATGAGCATGGTGGGAGAACTCACATACTTCCTTGGACTTCAAGTTAAACAAGGAAAAGATGGTATCTTTATCTCTCAAAGAAAGTATGCCAAAGATATGATAAAGCGTTTTAACCTAGAAGGAGCCAAACATATGAGGACTCCCATGAGATCTACTGACAAGTTGACAAAAGATGATGCTGGAGAGGATGTTGATCCAACACTCTACAGATCAATGATAGGGAGTCTACTGTACCTAACATCTTCTCGCCCAGATCTGATGTTTAGTGTATGTGTATGTGCCAGGTATCAAGCTAAACCCAAGGGATTCCATCTTAAAGTTGTTAAGAGAATCATCAGGTATGTCGCTGGAACATTAGATTTAGGAATCTTTTTTTCTAAAGACATGAATATGAGTTTGATAGGCTTTAGTGATTCTGATTGGGCTGGAGATGTGGATGATAGGAAAAGTACGAGTGGAGGTTGTTTTTATCTAGGAAATAATATTGTGTCCTAGCATAGTCGCAAACAAAATTATGTTTCTTTATCCACTGCTGAATCCGAATATGTTGCCGCATGCAGCTGTTGCACACAACTGCTGTGGCTCAAATAAATACTCAGTGATTATGGCCTAGATAACAATGACCTGGTTGTGTAATGTGACAATATGAGTGCTATAAACATTTCCAAAAATTCTGTTCAACACTCAAGGACAAAGCATATTGACATAAGACACCATTTCATTAGAGATTTAGTGGAACAAGAGGTGATCAAGCTTGATTATGTGAAAACGGAAAACCAAGTTGCTGACATTTTTACAAAACCTTTGGATCATGAGAGGTTCGTATATTTACGGAAGTCTCTTGGTCTGTGTTTTTACCACTAAATGTGTGTTTTTATGCTACACCCATCTCATTGCTATTTATATCGAAGGGTCTAGCTTGTGTTGTTTAACTTGCTGGTATAACATCTTAGTTAACATGTTCTTTGTACTGACACCTGATATTCTTCTATATATATTTTATGTAACTGTGTGGTAAATAATCCAAGTAGTATGAGGGGCACGGCGTTCGCTGCGACAATGCTACCTTACCAAAGGATTGCAACTGCAACTGCTTTCGAGGGCGAAAGGCTAGGGGCACGGCGTTCGTTGCGACGATGCACTCTATGCTCACTAATCCTTGGATTCTTGTAGTTCTGCACATATTTTATTTATAAACCGGGTGGATGTTGTAGAGATGTTGGTACAACAGAACAAGTTAGACTGGTTTTCTCCAAATGTTGTCTTTCTAAAAATGTTCTTTCAACATCTCTGTCAGCAACTTGTGCTTGAAGTCCTGCATGATCCCGTATCCCTTAAACACCGCTTCCTCTCCTTTGATAGTGGGTTATAACTGTCAGGTAGCGTGTTCTTGATTGTGTCAGGGAGAAAGTGAAACGGCATAGTTTCCCTATATTTGAACCATCGCCAGTCTGTTTCTCCTCCCTTATCATTACTTTTCCTGTCACAGTTGTCACTCATCACACGAAACCTTAGAGAAACCACCTCTCCTTACTCTCTCTCCCATATCCGCTCATATCCCAAGACTGATACACCTTCTGGTTCCTAGACTTAAAACATCCATTTGTTGTCGTCTTTTCCATCTCACTCACTTCGTCCAGCCCTCACAATCTATCACTTGTGTGCTCTCTATCAAAATTTTTACTGTTACTAATGGCTGCCCTTCCTAACGCCGATCTCACCGCGATTTTGAGAGCCTTCATTACAGCCAATCCTCAGGTCCTTCAAGAACTGCAAGCCCCTCCTCCACCAGTTCTCGAAACTCCGCCGGCTCCACCGGTTGTCGAAACCCCACAAGTCTCACAAGCTGTTGCAGTTCCTCTGGCACCGCCGCCCATTGCTGTCACTTCCACTCCACCACCAGTCACGACCGAGGCGGCTATTCCTGTGTAGTCATCGAGGACCTTGCTCCTGTCTCCACTGCCACACTTGCAGACCCAGTCGCAGCGTCACCTTCGTCCCATCAGTCTCCCCCGCAGGTTCCTCTAAGGAAACCGGTCACTCGGGGCTCCCGCCTCTCCACTCATACTGGACAATCCAAGAAGTCCAAGAACCAGGTGCCTATTGTCGTCGTCCACAATGAAAGTGATGGCGAGGTATCCTCCATTCCCAAGCGTCCCCGTCTTGACGCAGCCATCGTGGTTAAACAGGAACCCACCGTCTCTGCCGCTGCCACAGCCTCCGTTGATGATGCCGCCCTAATCACGCGCATCGTCATCAAAGAAGGCAAACAGGCTATCATGGTTCCTGTTCACATTTCTGACCAGTCTGACGCTCCCGACTTCCCTTTGGACCCCGATCACGCTCTCAGTCTCCAGTTCTACGATGAAACCGCCGCTGCAAAGTGGAAGCACCTTCGAAACGCCCCCTGTGTCTGTGAACGCTCCGTTGATGAGGTGACCTTTGATAAAAATAATTTGCTCGAGTTCTTTAAAACTCTTGGCTTACTGGGTACAGTCTTTCAACTCCCTCCCTTTGTTAAGTCCATTATCCGACATTTCTATTGTAATCTGCACCGCATGTTTGGTAATCGTGCTTCCCAGAAGTACGGAAAAGTTTATTTTTATAACACTATCTTTGATTTTTCGGCAACGCTGCCCTCAGTTTGCCGAATGTTGAGGGTAAATTAATTTATTTAAATTAATTACCTTTCACCGGAGAAGGCGACGCCGGAGAGGTGGAAGGCAGCTCCGGAAGCAGTCGAGAGGTGGAGGGCGGTAGGCGCAGTGGGCAGCGGCGCACGACAGGCGGCAGGCGGGCAGGTGAGCAGCCGGGCGGCGGGCGGCAGGTAGAAGCACGCTCGAAGATAGTTCCCCGATCGAGCAGTGGCAGGGAGGTGGCGGCAGTCTCCTTTTCGGCGAATAAACGACAAAAAAATGAGAAATCGAGACAAATAGAGAAAGAGGAGAAGGGAAATGGAAGAAATTGACTTAACTGGGCGTTGGGAGCTTCGATTCGCCGGAGAAGAGGGTGGTTAGGGTTTGTGTGTTCTATTTTCGTGAAATTGGGAAGAAACACGATTTAAACGGCTGGACAACGGACTTAAATCCTAAATCTAAGAACGTAGAATTTAAGGAATTAAATCTTGACATGCTTCGAATTGATTAATTAACTTGAATGGTAGATTGTGAATCAGTAATTGGAAATTAATCACGAAGGAAGCAACAAGAAAGGAAAACATAAAATAAATAAGAAAGCGATAAGAACTCACGAATTAAATGGAAAATTAAAGCATTAAAAAATTTCTCCGGGTTTGAATCACGAACGAATCCACAATTTGAAATCAAAGAACGAACTACAAAATGAAAAATACTAGACTACTGTGTTTTCTCTCGTGGTCTAAATCCCTAGAATGATAGATATCTCAGTCAAATCACGTGTGCACTATATATAGGGGGAGAAATCCGTCTGGCTAGCGATCACTAGGGGGTAGCGCTCGCTACACCCATGATCTGTCTTGGAAAAGTCTCGTGGGGGCTAGCAGCCACTAGGGGCCAGCGGTCGCTAGCCCCACGTTCTGTCCTAGTTTGGTTTAAGGGGCCAGCGGCCGCTAGTCCCTTTGAGCCAGCGACAGCTAGGGGTTAGCGGCCGCTAGGCTTGCTCTCTGCCCGAGCCAAGCTTTTTCTCCTCTTTTTCATGTTTTTCATCCTTGTTTCTCTTCTCGAGCATTTATTAACTCTATTTGCCGGTTTTACCTAAAATATAAAAATACGACAACAAAAGGATCAACGAGAACGACAAACATATGTCAATATCGACTCAATGTGCGTGAGAAACGAGACCTAAAAATGGGTAAAACAGTTCGCTTAGCCAGAAGTGCTCGACTGTCAGTCGTACATAATCGCGTCTCGGTGACACGAGTTGATTAAATCCGCGTGAGGCAATCAGAAAGGTTTATTATATATGAAACTTGGACGGTTGAGAATTTATTCCATATTTAATATTAAAGGTCTGAACCGGATCACTCACGAATAAATATGTTACTTAATTGTGAGTTGTTAGCAAACTCAATTAATTAATGAATTTTGAAAATCTTAAACGCGAGAAAATAAATAATGACAAAAGGGTTAGTCCGTAATTCGAATGAATCAAGATGAGTTCAATATTTATCCTATAATGGAGTCGATAAATATTTATAATAGAACTGCTCTCTATTGCATTTACATGGAGTAATTAATTGGGGGACAATTTAATGTAAATTAATTAATTTAAGTCTAAAGTTTGGGCCAACCAATTAATTAAATTTAATTGGGCCCAAAAGGAGACTTGGAAATTAATTTAATCTACGGATTTGTCCAGGCCGATATTAATTTTAAATATAATTCAAATTTGATTTATTGTTGTAATTACAAGAGATAAAGGGGGGGTTATAGTTGCTATTATTTGGGATCTAATTCATTCTCTTTGGAAATCCTATTCTAGCCTACTACATCTATAAAATAGAGAATAAGAAGAGCCATTTTCTCTCTCCTACATTGAGAATCGGCGCTCCATTAAGAGATTTAATTCTCTTATTTTCAAAAATACGCAGTATTTTACACTGTGTATTTTCAATCTTCTTTTTCTCTTGACTACTAGATAGATTCGTCCACATGATATTCTAGTAGATAGAAGGGTAATAGAATAGAAGTTCCTAAGGTGGGATTTTTGGTGGAGATCAAGATTGTAGATTCAAACGGCGTGGATTAATGATCGTTTGCTAGAGATTCAAATCGCTTCTCCACAAGCGGAGGACTAAGGATAAGGAGAAGGTATAATTCATACTTCCGCATTATATTCTCTTATGTGCTTTAAGAATTAATTATTCATGTGATTTATTAAACCTATGAATCCTGCGTTATCGTGAGCCACTCATACGGGTTCCATTAGTTGGTATCAGAGCTGGTCATAGGATTTTAATATATTATATGAATTGGATTTAATTCTTAATTATTTACCTATGATCGTAATTTGATATTAGGGATGCTAGATTTAATTTCAGCATTATATCATGTTATTACGTGGCTTGTATGATTTAATCCGCTTATTATTCATTTTTCGGTGCCCGGTTTGAGGCTTTAATGTAATCACAGGGGGGTTGACCGTGTTAGATTAGGTAGATTAAAATATTTCCCAATAAATTTCATATTTATCATATAATATGAATGGGAGATAAATCTGCACGAAAAACGAAGGTCGGAACTTGGCCATGGTGTGAGCCATGGGGCCCCCCGGTGCAGGCCCTGGCGCGAGCAGCACAGGGGCCGGCGCAGGCCAGCAGGCGCTGGCGCAGGTGGCACAGCGTTTGGCGCACGGGACGGGCCACTGGCGCGCGGCATAACCCCTGGCGCGCACGGCACAGTGCCCGGCACAGACCAACGGGCGCTGACCTCTCGGCTGCGGGCGGGGCGGGCCCGGGACAGGTCCGAACAGAATTCCAGACACGTTTTTTTGAGTTTTTTGGGTTTTTTCAAATCCGGTTTAAATTCAAAATTCGAATTGGAGAAAAAAGATTTTAAGGAATTTGTTTCCTCAAATTGTGGGATTTATTTCCCATATTTGAGAAATTAGTTTCCTTAGCCTAAGGAATTTAATTTCTTTAATTTGAAGAATTAATTTCAAATTCGAATGAGATTTGATTTCCTACATCTTAGGAATTAATTTGAAGATTCGATGGAAATTTGGTTTCTTCAAATGATAAAGAATTAATTTCCAAGAATTTCTTTAATTTGAAGAATTAATTTCAAATTCGAATAAGATTTGATTTCCTATATTTTTGGAATTAATTTCAAGATTCGATGGAAATTTGATTTCTTCAACGATAAAGAAATAATTCTCGAGATTCAAGGGAAACTTGATTTCCTTAATTTTAGAAATTAATTTCCAAGATTTGGAGGAGATTTGATTTCCTATTCTATAAGAATTAATTTCCGGTATCCGATGGAAATTTAGTTTTCTAAATCTTAGGAATTATTTTTCAGTATCCAGTGGCATCTACAAGACAAAGAAGATGGAAGATTCAAATTTAAATTCCTTAGTTTTAGGAGTTAGTTAATTTTTGTCATGTTTTGGATAATTGATGTAATTATTTGCCTTATTATGTGCTTAATTGTTTAATTTGGCTTTTATTTGCTCTTTATTATGTGGAACTTGTCTAAATTGATATGCCAATTTATTGGAGATCTTATCTGGATTTTAGACATATCATAATATGTGATTATCCATGTTAAAAACCTTTTTCAAATTTAAAAATGACTTAGCGATAATTGTAATTGTATTTTATTAATTTAATTTGCTAAGATTACATATGGTCTCCATGAGACGGTCTTTTCGTGAAGTAACTTGTTTTGATTCAAAGCGGGATCACATTTTACCAGTTCACGGGATAAGACTTCTCTATAGATGGATGTAAGAATTTAATTTGTGGCAATATGACCCCTCCGTTGTGGGATTATTAAAATCAATTAATTTCTTTGGTGTCAGGCTCATGGTAATAGCTTAGGTGTAATTTGGCAGTTATAGCAGCACAGCGCGGCCTCTGACTATTGATTTGCATGATAAGTAAAAACGTTTTGAAATTGATTGTGTAATCGATCACACTGCGTGGCTTGCATGATTGTTTTTAAACAGTTTGCTCAAAACATGTTTTCTTTTAAGGTTTTCAATTACCTGCACTTGAGCATGTTATTTATGATGGATTATTGGATTTATTCTCAATTATGTTCTTTAAGCATGACTTTCAACTCACTTACCCCTTTGATTTCACTCGACGGTCTTATTTATATTGATTGTTTTAATGATTTGTACAAAGTCCTGACTACGAGTGACACAAGTTTTGTTCTTGACAAGAATACCCTCCAGATTCCCTAAACACCATTTGGGAAGGAGAAACTTCGGTTGACAATAGATAACAAACTAAAAGTGTATAAGGTTTAGTTAGATAGGACATTGGAAATCTGACTATCTACTTCGTAAGAAGTAGAAGATAGTCAAGATACATCTTACGCCTTAGTAATGGAAACATGTTTGATGGCTAGTTCTGCTCAATCTTGGGTAATAGATACAAGAGCCACAGACCATGTTTGCTGCATCTCGCAGGCATTCCTGCGAACTGGACTACTTAAGGAAGGCGAGAGTTCCTTTTTGGGGCAACGCTACGAAAGTGGCGATCGTTGTAGTGGGAGATGTGCAGTTGAAGATCACTTCTTCTGTTCTAGTATTGAGAGATGTTTTGTTCGTGACCAATTTTAGAAAGAATTTAATTTCGGTATTGATCCATTGTAGATATTTAGTTTCCTTTGATGATTATATAATTATCAAGATGAGAATTATGTTATCTGCATAAGCACGATGGTAAACAACTCATACACTATATCTGCGCAGCCTAAGCAACAAACTTCAACTTTTAACTTATCGACTAACTCTAAGAAGAGAAAAACTTCTTGTCTTTCGTCGAATGATACATATCTTTGGCACATAAGACTTGGACATATTAACCTTAGAGGATTCAAAGGCTAGTGGAACATGGGTCATTGGATAAACTCCAAGCTAAGCCATACCCTACTTGTGAATCTTGCTTGAAAGGTACAAATGACCAAGAGACCGTTCAGGGTCAAAGGAAATAGAGCCCAAGATGTGTTGAATATCATTCACTCCAAAGTTTGTGGTCCAATGACAACCCAGGACAGAGGTGGCATGGAGTATTTCATCATCTTCGTTGATGATTACTCGACGTTTGTGGGGTTGTCCAACACACTTGCTAGAGAAGGACGCCAACAAATTGGAACCCCACACTAATTTGTGTCTGCTCGTGGGTTATCCTAGAGAGACGAAAGTGTGAGAGTTTTATAGTCTCAGAGATCGAAAGGTCGTGATCACCACCCACGCTTGATTTCTAGGAGAAGTCTTTGTGAACATCCACGAGCCCATAAGTAAGATAGTTCTCGAGAAAATGAGAACTATAGCTTGTCCAAATTTAAAAGAAACATAACCACCATCAGCACCAATCCAAACACTTGTACCACCTGTAGTGGATCATCGTCGTAGTGGGAGGGTTGTTCGCCAACCCGTTCGATTCATTGGAGTGGGAGAGGCATCTAACTCAGTCTCAGGCCTAGATGAATCGGACCCATAGAATTTTGACGAAGCAAGGACTGTCACCTCTGGCAAGAGGTGATGGAGTCTGAACTGCAATCCATAGTAGACAAGGAAGTATACGACCTAGTTGATCTGCCTGAAGGCTACAAGGCCAGTGGGAGTAAATGGATCTTCAAGCAGAAACGAGGAACTAACAGTAAAGTCGTAGTCTTCAAAGCTAGACTAGAAGCTAAGGGCTAAACTCAAAAGGAAGGTATCGATTACGATGAGACCTACTCACAAGTAGTCATGCTC
The DNA here is from genome assembly GCA_026898415.1 of Leonotis leonurus. Classification (NCBI taxonomy): domain Eukaryota; kingdom Viridiplantae; phylum Streptophyta; class Magnoliopsida; order Lamiales; family Lamiaceae; genus Leonotis; species Leonotis leonurus. The sequence continues at coordinate 39,610 of JAPKLX010000310.1, read as the reverse complement.
AAGTCTATTCGAATACTCTTGTTAGTTGCAGCATATATGGATTGAGAAGTATGACAAATGGATGTCAAGACAGCTTTCCTAAACGGAAGTTTTGAAGAAAATATTCATATGCAACTACCTGAGGGCTATGCAGTTAAAGAAAAGGGACACATGGTGTGGAAGCTTAAGAAGTCCATCTATGGACCTAAGCAAGCCTTACGATCATGAAACCTTTGTTTCGATTAGGTAATCAAGTCCTAAGGATTTGATCAGTGCCCTGACGAAAGATGTGCGTACAAGAAGTGTGAAGGCAAGACGGTTGTTTTCTTGATGCTATACGTAGGTGACATTCTCTTGATCGAAAGTGTCAAGAAGATGTTGTCGGACGTTAGAGCATACATATCCAATTAATTCGATATGATAGATATGGGAGAAGCATGATACATTCTTGACTGAAGAAAGAGAATGTTGTGCCTATCTCAAGAGTCATATATCGAGACTATACTTAGATGTTTTAGCATGCAGGATTCCAAGAAAGGTTTCTTACTTTTCAGGCATGGAATCGTACTTTCTCAGGACATGTGTTCTAAGACACATGTAGAGAAAGAGGAGATGAGACAGATACCTTATGCTTCTGCAGTAGGTAGTCTCATGTATGCTATGATGTGTTCTAGGTCGAACATCTGCTTTGCCGTAGGCATGGAGCAAGATATCAGTCTAACCCATGAAAAGATCAATGGATGACATAAAGAACATACTCAAGTACCTTAAACGGACTAGGGAGTGTTGTTTGGTTTACTAGTCGGATAACCTTAATACTTTGGGTTAAACAGATTCTGATTTTCAAACAGACCAAGATTCGAGAAAATTAACCTCCAATTATGTGTTTACTTTGTGAGGCGGAGCCGTGACATGGAGGAGTGTGAAGTAGAAATGCATCACGGACTCCACCATGAAAAGCCGAATATGTGGTCATGACAGAGACCTCAAAGGAAGCGGTTGGCTTAGGAGCTTCTTGGGACCTAGATGTGAATCTGAGTATGCCTTCGAGTATCACGGTTTATTGTGATAACTCAGGTGCAGTGGCAAACTCAGAGGAATCACGGGCCCACAAGGCAAGTAAACACATTGAGAGGAAATATCACATCCATGATATAGTAAGAAGGGATGAAGTAGTAGTGTCCAAGGTAGTGTCGGATTACAACCTGACTAATCCTTAAAGAGCCTGAACGATAAAACATTGGAATGACACTTAGAGGATTTGGGGTGAGATGTGTAGTGGACCTGCTTTAGGTATAAGTGGGAGATTTGTGAGGTCACGCAACACAGATTGTATACTCTAAAGCATGTTTGAGTATAAGTGGGAGATTGTTAGAGTTTGTATACATCAAAGCATGCTTTATGATTGGACGATGTATCAAACTTGTTTTCAATTGCACTTTAATGAAAATATATGTTTCTATCATTGATTTGTTATATATTATATATGTTGAATTGTAAACAAGTCCATTTATTACAATTGTAGATTGTGTGGTAGATCGATGATCACGGAAGGTAACACGGTCGGCTCCTTTGTAATATAATGTCACAGTCTAGACAGACTTCTACAGTCTAGTCCGTAAAGGTTGTGATATCATTTCGATGCGACTGACCTTAGCTCGCAGAATGATGTTGGTATGTATAAGTAGTTACACATGTTTTGCATATACATATTGAGTGGTTTCACAGTGAGATAAGTTCTAACGTGCTGATACTTAGAACGAGGTCTCAAAAATTAATTCATTTATTAATTTGTGACGATGACATTAGTATAGGCGGTTGATTATACGCTGCTTTGATTCATCAACGCTTGCGAGTTTTTTGTAACTCTAAATAGTGATGTTTTGGGTAGTAGTCGTCGACTTAGCTAGAAATGCTCGACTGTCGGTCGTACAGAATCGTGTCTCGGTGACACGAGTTGATTAAATCCACGTGAGGCGTTCAGAAAAGTTTATTACATAAGAAACCCGGCCGGTTGGGAATTTATTCCATATGTAATATTAAAGGTCTGAACCGGATCACTCACGAATAAATATGTTAATTAATTGTGAGTTGTCAGCAAACTCAATTAATTAATGGATTTAGAAAATCTTAAATGCGAGGAAATAATTAATGACAAAAGGGTTACGTCCGTAATTCAAATGATTCAAGAGGAGTTCAAATATTTATCCTATAGTGGAGTCAATAAATATTTATAATAGAACTGCTCTTTATTGCATTTACATGGAGTAATTAATTGGGGGACAATTTAATTTAAATTAATTAATTTAAGTCTAAAGGTTGGGCCAGCCAATTAATTAAATTCAATTGGGCCCAAAAGGAGATTTGGAAATTAATTTAATCTACGGATTTGTCCAAACCCATATTAATTTTAAATATAATTCAAATTTGATTTAGTTGCTATTATTTGTGATCTAATTCATTCTCCTTGGAAACCCTATTCTAGCCTACTACATCTATAAAATAGAGAATAAGAAGAGCCACTTTCTCTCTCCTACATTGAGAATCGGCGCCCCATTAAGAGATTTAATTCTCTTATTTTTCGAAAATACGCAGTATTCTACGCTCTGTATTTTCAGTCTTCTTTTTCTCTTAACTACTAGATAGATTCGCCCACACGATATTCTAGTAGATAAAAGGGTAATAGAATAGAAGTTCCTAAGGTGGGATTTTCGGTGGAGATCAAGATTGTTGATTCAAACGGCGTGGATTGCTGATCGTTTGCTAGCGATTCCAATCGCTTCTCCACAAGCAGAGGACTAAGGATAAGGAGAAGGTATAATTCATATTTCCGCATTATATTCTCTTATGTGCTTTAAAAATTAATTATTCATGTGATTTATTAAACCTATGGATCCTGCGTTTTCGTGAGCCCCTCATATAGGTTCCATCAATTTTGTGGGTAAATTTTCACGGGTATATGAGGTTCGCGGGTATGGATAGTTAATATCCATACTCATACCCACGAACTAAATGGATACTAAATGCCTCTCAAACCCACTCCTATTAGGATCTGGTACCCACGGGTAAATTGCAATCCCTAGTTGAGAGGGTTTCAAGGGCTGAGGTGGATAGCTTAGACTGAATTTGTATTATAGTATAGATGCACGTAGGGCAAAAAGTTAGACTTTTTGGTCCCTAGGACTACTCGAGCTAATGATTGAGGCAATAACACCTTCTGACCAGGCCTTACTATAACCAACCTCACAGATCCAACTCGGTCTTTTACACTGATGTTTCGTACTCTCTCGATCATGTCATAAAAAGACCGTTGAATCTTTTCGAAGTGAAAGAAGTAGGTAAGGCGCGCTACAACTAAGATAATAACCAACTGAAAAGTATTAGCTAGCTAGACTAGCTCGGAATGGCTTTCTCTGCTTCTTTTAGGGGCTCAAATCTTCAAGCTCCACCCAACCAATACAATGTGGTGCATTGATACATTTATGTATTAATAAACATTTTAGTATACGTTGTTATGCAAAACTTATCAAAAATTAGTTTCCATTAAATTACCTTCTCTAGATTGGAATTTATCATTCGAAAAATTCAATATAGTTTCATATATACTTAGTTTGTAAAATTCCCCACGCAAGTTATATATTACAAGGTAAAAGATTTATGCATATCTAAATAAAGAATAATTTATATAATTGGGAGAAAATTTCTTTTGAAAAGTCTAAAAATAACGGATTCAATATATATAGTAAAATATTTTACTATTTTACCTTTTTCTATTTTTAAAATTGCTCCAAACGGTTTTCATTTTTTTTCTTGTATGAGATTTGAGCATACAAATTTTAAAGATTCATGATTGTTATTCTTATGTCCCCCGTCTATATACATAGATTAAATATAAAAATAAAAATAATTCTTTATATTTATTTAGATCAATAATATATATTTAAAAATAATTTTCGTATAAATTTTATTTAAATATATTATCTCTTAAAATATGAAATTTATTACATGTTATATTATTAATAATATTATGATTTTAATCCTTATATGACACTTTCAAACCACTTCATTCATATTTATCTAAATTCTCATAATTTTGGGATTAAAAAATTATATTAATCATATGTAAAATTATATATTCTTATTTCCATGTAGTATATGATATTTATGTTATGTTTTTATTTCTATGTATATTATATATTTTATTATATACTACTCTATATCATTTTCATAAATATAATATATATTTATAATTTGATATGTATATTTTGATAACTAATTTAATAATAATTTATATAAATTATCTACAACATTTTCAAATTTGATGGAAATTAATAAATTGTATGAAAATATCTAGATTTCACATTATTTGAACAAAAAATAATTATAATGTATAATTTATCACATATGACTATTGTAACACATTTTTAATTATCTTATTATTCTAATGATTCATATATAATTTTCAATATAAACAATAAAAATTGAAAATTCATATTTTTCAATAAATAATAATATATAAATATAAAATAATATTTGATGATTATATTTTTTATACCTATTTGATTTTTCAATCAAATTAATGATTTTTGGTCGTATATTATTATTAGATATTGACACTCAACTTCATTATTACCTACACACTAACTTTTCTATCAGTGGGTAGATATTTAAATGTATTTATTATAATTTAAATGTATTAAATGGTTCATATTATTTAAAACAATAAATATATATAATTTAGAGATAAAAAATTTAAATACTCACTTTAATAAATAATAGATAAAATAAATACAATTTAAAAATAAGAGATAAAAATATCCAATTATATGAGCAAGTGAGAAAATTGATCATGTGTTTATATATTTTATGTCATAAAATAATTTGAATTATATGAGCACGTGAGGAAATGTGTGCATTGTAATTATAAATAAATAATTTAAATAAATTATTCACACTCAATAAAAATTATATATATTTAATTTTTGTAGCAAACACGAATATATATATATATATATATATATTTATGTTTTAATCAAATTGTGAGTGTATATATACATATAATTATATAAATAAATAAATTTATATAATCTGAGTTTATTTTCTTATGGGTTTGGACATGGATGAGTAATTAATGGATAAAGATGTGTAGCAAGACATTTATCGATTTTGAGATGAATACGCATACATATAATTTAAATAAATTGGTTAAATTTTGCATACCGAACATAAATGTAAAATATAAAGTATGACGATTTTAATAAGGTATATCATACCGTGACATCCCTAATTGTGAATGGAGAATATAATCGACTATTGGTGTTGTGATAGTGTTCACGAATGATACGTACAAATTTAACAAACTTTCCGAAATAAAAACTCTATCCAAAAACGGAAAATGGAGGAATTTTGGAATATAAAAAAATTAAATAAAGATGTCCTATAGTTCAAAAGAAGACTTAATGTCTCATTTTTGTATTTCATATTTTATGTGTCATTATCAAATTTTAATATATATAAATGATGATATAGTGAAAATAGATCTACTTGTGTTAACTAAAAGTAAATTTGAGCAATGTATATTTTATAAAAGTAAATTTGAGCAATGTATATTTTATAAAAGTAAATTTGAGCAATGTATATTTTATGATTGATGGATACAATTAATTTCTTTCTCATAAATTTGTAATTGACAAACCCCTATATTATGAGATGCTCCACTCTTTTTATTAAATAAATCTTAATAGTAAAAATATATTTTTACATTAACTTTATATTATTTTATCTTTTTTTTAAACTATAAATTAATCAATAAATCCTAATTATAAATATAAATTTTATATAAAAAATAAGAAAATTTTAGATTATACATAAAGATTTTCATAAATATAATATATATATATATATATATATATAATGATATATTAAAAGAGCATGAATTGAATTCAATACTTGCTCGAACAAAAAAATACATAAGTTTGAATATCTTTAATTAGTATGACAAATAATTAGGAATGTTGATTTTTTCGATCAAAGATAAAAAAAAATACATATAAAGTATAATAATAAAATACATTTAAAATATCTATCTACTAATAGATAACTTAGTACACGGGTAATAATGAAGTTAAATTTCTTTATATAATAATGATAGATGACCGAAAAATCATCAATTTGATTGAATTATCAAAGAATTATCAAATGTACATCGAAATATACTCATTGACTATTTTTTATATTAATAAAATTGATACTTACATATGAAATAATATACAATTAATATAGGATATATAAATAAATAAGAAAATTATACACTATTTTATATTTATATATTATTATTTTAATAAAAAATACGATTCATTCAATTTTTATTATCTATATTCAAAAATATATATGGATTGTTCGAATAATAATATAATTAAAAGTATGTTATAATAATCATATATAATAAATTATATATATTTAAAAAAAATATTTTCAAATAACATGAGCTTTATAATTTTTATATAATTTATTTTTATTAGATTTGAAAAACATATAATCTAATATAGAAATCTGAAAATTTTTATATAAATTATTAATTTTCATTAGATTTTAAAAGATGGTACATAATCTATGTAAACCATTACTCTCTCCGTCCATGAAACAAGTTCATAATTTGCCATTTTCGTCCGTCTACAAAATATCTTCATACTTTAAACTTTTCATTTATGGTAATGGACCCACCACACTATTTACACACAACTCAATTTAATATAATACTTAAGTGAGACCCTTATTCCACTCACTACATGTCATTATTAAGTCAAAAGCACTACATTAAAATCCGCACCGGGTCAAATTAGGAACTTTTTTCATGGACCGATGGAGTATTAAATTAATTATCAAAATATAAATATCAAATTAATATATCACTGTATATATTATATTTATTAAAATAATACTGAAATGTGAAATAATATATAATATGATTTATGATATACATAGTAATAAAAACATAACATAAATATCATATGCCTACATGGAAATAAAAATATATAATATTATATATGATTAATATATAGATAGAATTCAAAAAATTTAGAAAAATATGACAAATTATATGGGAGACTAACAAGATTTCAAAAGATGAAGTCGACATTTTGAACCAAACTTGTATTATAGTATAGATAGATTAAACATTGAGTATAAGATTGTGTGGTCAGTATAGAGGCGCCAACAGTTTATTATGTCGCCTAAAATTTAGCGGGTTTAATATAACCACTGCTAAGAAATTAATAGGGTAGCAGACTTCACGCCTCCTGCCAAACTAGTAGTCAATATTCAATATTTAAGTATTCCATTTATTTCAGAATTTCAAATTATTAAATATTATAGTCTGTGATTTAATATTGGTCATGTGATCTACGCTTATAGTTGATAGGTGGGTTTTATTCGAATCGGATTCATAATCGGTCAAAATCTGCTCATTTTAAAGTTATGGTTTCGGTTCTAAACCTGTACAAATCAGTTAGTGGTCGGTCCTGACCCGACCCAATTCGTAAGGTACGGTTCCGGTTCTAGCCCGGTCCGGCCCGATTATTTTTTGTTTCCAATTTTTTTTTTCATTTTTTTATCTTAAAAATATGATATTTTATAATATCCCGTGTTAAATCCTTGATCGTAGACGGATATACATCCTAATTCAATAATAAATGTACCCAAACAATAAACAAATATAAGTCGTAAAATAATTATGGTATTTAAGTGACTTTTTAATAATGTTTAAATAAAATAAGAGTCAAGTTTCATTATTAAATATTTTATATTTAATTAATTTATTTGGAATGTGGATTCGTTATAACGAATTTGTGACTAAAATAATTATATAAATAAAACATAGTAAGACCCTGGGTGACCCATACCCAATAATACTCATGGGTGTTCTTCCGGACCAGGACCATTAATATTTTAATTAACGGTCCGAGTTCAGGTCCGAATCCGATATTGAATAGTCTAGTTTCGGTTCTAAGACCGTAACTAATTTAACGATTTCGGTCCGAATTTTACCCATCCATTGAGAAGCTTAATGTGATCCCAGCTTCTTTGCCTACATATAATTATTAATGATGTTTTCTTTTAGGGTAAATTATACTTTATGGCCCAAACTTTAGGAATGTATTTAGTTTATGGCCTCAACTTTACATAATGCTTAAAATGACCTCTACTTTTGTAGAATGTTTAATTTCCGACCTAAATTTTATATAATGCTTAAATTTACTTGAACTTTGAATTATGTTATATAAATTCTAGCATGTGACCTAATATTCGTTAATGATCTAATATAGCAAATATATTTAATTTACAATGATAAATTTTAATAATACTGTGTAATTTGTGTAGCAAATAAATTTAATTATTAAACAAATATGCTAAATTTAAATCATACAAATTATTACATATGATATACTAGCAATTACAATTATAATTAGTACTTTAAGCAAACTAGCATGCGTGTCTCGTGCAATGCATTAGAAAAAAACTAATTATAACTTGTTTGATTTATATAAAATATTTTTTTTATGATGTTCCATGTAATTATATTTATTTATTTTAGTTTTTTGTTATTGTAATTCATGTGCATTCAAAACGTTGAAATATTTTTATATTTACGTTATTTAGTATTTGGCTTAATGAGTTCTTAATAATGTATTACAGATGTGTTGTAGTGATTAGAACTATCAAAATTTTCAAATCGCACTTTCTACGATTTTGAAACCCGTCCAAACTTACCAAAATTTTTTTGAACCTATATAAATATAAGACTCCATTCGGCCCTTTATGGACTGTTGGGCATATTGATTTTACTCGTCCATGTAATATTTTTTTTTAATTTAATAAATTTTTGTACATTAAATATTTTTAATCATATCAAATATTGGAAAAATAATATTTTAATTTTAATTATTTAATTTTATATTTTAATATTTTTAATTATAAAAAACTCAAAATTTCAAAGATTTTTAATATTCTATTTACAAAATAATCATTGAAAATGAATTTTAATTAATGTTTATGTTGTGCATGTATAGATGGGTTGACTGTTTTAATCCCGATATTCGATTGTCTCATAAAACTTGTAGATGGATTTTTCTCATATATGAATTTAGTGCACATATATATATTTTCATTTAAAGTGTCATAACTTGTTAAAATATAAATTTTGTAAATCTATAAATTAGTGAAATAAAAAATATAATTTTATAAATGGAATTTAAAAAAATTATTTATTGATAATATATAGAAAATAAATTAAAAAAACATAATTATAAATAAAGTTTGGGACAAAAACTGAACAACACCCAAATGTAAATGTCATTTTAAGCATTTTGTAAAATTGAGGTCACAAACTGAACATATTCCCAAAGTTTGGGCCATAAAGTATAATTTACCCTTTCTTTTATATAATTTGGGCCGTGTAGTTGTGATGCATACAATAGTTATTAAACTAAATTAAGGGTTATTTTCAAAACTATCTATTAAATAACAGAAAAACTCACCAACTTTGTAAAATATATGTGAAAGATACGGAAAAATAATTATCTTATGTTTGGTTGGTATGATTGAGTATCGAGATAAATTTTATGAGTCATCAGGTTAAAAAATTTATGTTCGAAATATAATTTCGGAATAATACTTCATATAATAAATGTTGGGAAGTGGACTCCAGCACCTCCCGGAGGGGAAGTCCTCAGTATATCGTACCCGAGAGAACTTATGGGAGTGCGGCCTGCCTCAGTCGAAAAGGGCCTGCACTACCATTGTTGACGAGAGGTTAAATGAATTGATTAGTACTACTCATACAAACATGGTGCATCATCTTTTCAGGTGACCCCTTAGTAGAAACTCCAAGGCTAAGCGTGCTTGGCTTGGAGCAATACTATGATGGGTGACCTACCAGAAAGTGTCCTGGGTCAGCCTGTTAGTGAGGACAAAGCAAGCTGGGAAAAAAAGTGTTGGTGTGTGGGGCCAGTACGTCAATTCTGATGGGCGCTCCCGATCCAACAATAAAATTAATCTCAAATAATTTTGACCCAACTAAATCTCAAATAATTTTGAAGTTAATATAACTAACCAAACACCCCTTTATCAATAACTTCTCACATCATTTTTTTTTTCAATATCGAAAAACATGAGAAGTGTAGGAATCACTTTATATAATATATATATTTTATATATATTTATAGTGGTCAATAATGTTTGACCAAGTTTTAAGTGACGTGGCATTTAATTTTAAGAAAATTAAATGACCTAGGGTCGATCTACGTTTCGAGTAGATGATCGTAGTATATTTATTTTCTCTAAACCGATTCTCGGTGAGTGAGAAATAAAGGTTTAAAGTTAGTCACTTAAAGTATGGAGTTATGTGTTTGGGACTAAAGGTGAAGAGAAACTCTTGTCCCACATTGGTTATAAAACCAACATTCATCATGTATTTAAGGAGAGAAGAAATCTTATGGTTTGACAAGTTAGGTCAAGGACCACATGTGCCACCTTTTGGCGCGTGCTGGTTTGCTGTGTAATTAATTGTCATGAATGGATTTTAATTACAATAAATTCATGTAACTCCTCTTGAGTGGATTTGACTTTTATATAGGTGGTCTCCATGCATTTCACTTACACGACGTCCTCAACCTTTTTCAGTTCGCCGGAGCTCGTTGGTTCGCGGTGCTGCCACCTGCGAGACGAAAGCTGTTTTATCTTTGGAGACATCTACGTCTTACCGAGAGCACTACCGGGGCGTAATATTGTCTTGCGGAAAGAGGATCTTTACTCGACTCGACTTCCAATTTTTTTTTTCTTCGAATTTATTCTGTTTTACTCCTTTGTAAAAGAATAAAATAGCTACTGCAAATAATTATTTTACACTTCCCAAATTATATTTTTCTAACAAGAAGCTCATATATGTTTTTCCAAATCCATCAAAGAGAACATAGTTTACAAAAATATCATAATTAGGTTGTTGATGAGACACACGTCCTTCCACTAACTTAACTTAATCCCATTCGCAAAGAATGAAATAAAGAAAGAAAAAGAAGATTACGTGGGGTGGGGTGGGGTGGGGGAGAGGGTAAAAGTTTATGTCGTTCTCCACTTTGACGAGGGATGGACCGGATGGTTGTTTCATTTAAAATATATACAACTCCGTCCTCTTTAAAGAGATACATATTCCATTTATGTATGTGCTCTCCAAACAGAGACATTTACTAAAATGAAAATAATAAGAGGTGTTTAATTGTAATAAAAGTGCAATTAGTAAACACTAATTGCACACTTATTTTTTTTCCTTTATATTACTAAAACACTTTAAACTTAAGTAAACACTACTTAATTTGTGTGCCGAAAAGATATGTCTCTCTTTAGAGAGGACGGAGTGGTATGTTGATGTATCCCTTTTCTTAATGTCTTGTTAGTAAAAATTGAGTCAAATATCCAAGTTTAACATGATATTAGAACCTAGCCCATTTAATAATGGACCGCCACCCAATATTATTGTCAACCTATGACGTCGTACACGTGAGAGAGCGTGTTAAAGTTTGTTATTGTCCCACAACATGATGGGGAGTGTTAAAGTTTGATGTTGTACCACATAGGGTGAGGGGACGTGTTTGAAAGATATTTTAATATCTTGTGGATTTGATTAGAATATATTGAATATACTGACTTTAGTTAATTAATTATTGAACTATTAATTAATAAAGCAAAATTAAGAATATAACCCTATTGAACTTAAGATTTATGGCCAATATTATTTTTTATAAATAAATATACATATTCTACAATTAAAATAGACAGAAACATAAGTTAGAATTCCTGTTAATTCTTGTTGAATTGTTCAAAATTATTCCTTTTATCCGACTGAAATACATGTATCACAGTGGTGATGTAGTAGTGCTTGGAAAGTAAGTTTTCCAAATTTTATTTAGTGTAGGACTGCTCGTGGTATGAAACTGGATGGATGGCTGGCCTGGGCAAAATACCTTATGTCATTGGACATATTCTGCAAATAGGCTAGGCCCATGCGGCTGGCATTATTGTTCCCCAAAATTTATTTATTTAATAGCATATTATGGGCTAATGATTATATAAATAAAATGTAAAATTGATAGGGGTTGGGGCGTTGTTTTGCGGGGCGAAAACATACTGCATGCTTTCTTAATTTTAATTAAATAATCTTTGGGTTATTACTTTTAAAAATTGTTAACTTAGAATTAATAATTTAATTTCAATAACCTAAATAATTTATTGATTAGATTAATAAATTATAAGTATAATAATTATTATTATTTTGGATAATTATTAATTATTTATATTAATTTTAATATAAATTATTAAATTCTCTTTTAATTAGATGATTATATTCTTTAATTTGATTAAAGAATTTATTCGTTAAACCTTATTTGTCCGTTTTCTGTGATAAACATGCTATTTGATATTATGTTTGAATTTTAACTATTGTAGTTAGAAACTGCGTTTATGTTTGGTTAGGCGACCACCAATACATGTAGTCAATTATATTATGCTTGGATAGACGACATTTAATATGTGTGGTTCAAATTTTTATGTCTGGGTAGGCGGTGCCCAATAATTATTATGAATTTAGTATTAGATATAAATCGAACGGTTAGTATCACATGTTTTTTCTCAAATAATACAAGTCTTGTTTTTGAAACAAACGCATCGTCCATCATAATTGTTTGAGATCCATGACCTCTTCATCCAAAAGTATTTGCACCAAAGTTCTTGCTCTCAAATCGATGAGGACAAAGCTCACTCATAGATGTATGGTGACATCGTGTGGTGGGGTTGACTTTCTTGGTCATTTTGACACACCAAAGCGAGCAAAATGATTAGTGGACGCATATTGATTTGATCAATAAACCAAGTTTACAAATTTGATGAACAATCTAATAATTTATATTGTTGTAGTCATCCGCCAAAACAAAGACTATAATAATATTGACTTTGACTGTAACAAATTACAGATGCAATTTTCTTGGAGGCTTATCGAGTGATATTATTGTAGTTATCAATCAAAACAGAGGCTGCAATATTATTGACTTGGATCTTGGACCACTAAGATTTATATTTGATATAAATCCGTATTTTGCATTTTGGGTGCATTATATGTTAAAATTAGTGGGAGCTAATCAAAACAATTAAACCCTTGTTTGATTAGTGATACAAATGTTATCTTTGATTACTATGTTCTAATTTTCTTTTCTATATTTTCGTTCAGATAAAATATATTCTATTGCGCTCAAATGCTTGGTTGAATCTAATAAGTTGAAGGGTGGTCAAACTTTTCAGATTGACTAAGAAAAATGCGTTAGGTCTTGAGGCAAGACAAGATTGAGTGTGTGTTGGACACACCAATCTAAAACATCCCTGAAAGGCTTTTGAGGAGTTTAAATCATTTCACGAGAAATCTTATTAGAAGCACCTCGATGATGCAATCTCGGCTCAATTCACCATCTTGACTCCGATGAGTTTGGAACTCCAAAGAAAGGATGATCGTTATGATATGTTTAAATACTTAGTAATTTTGTTATTGAGATAAATATGTCTATTAATAATTCACATTCATGGGTATTGGATACTGGTTGTGGTTCACACATTTGTAATAATGTGGAGGGGCTAAATAATAGCAGGAAAGTGAGACTCGAGGAGGTCGACTTACGTGTGGGAAATGAAGCAAGAGTTGTTGCTGAACGCGTGAGAACCTATAGATTAGATCTTCCGTCAAGATTTAGACAAGATTTGCATGATTTCTATTATGTTCCTCCGATTTCAAAGAATATTATTAACATTCCTATGATTTACATTAAGAGTTTGTCCTCCGATTTGCATGAAAGGCCGAATGCAGTATGCAAGCTAAAAAAGTCCATTTATGAGCTTAAGCAAGCATTGAGGAGTTAGAATATTGTGCCGCATCGCATGCTCGGCGCTATGTCACGCGCCGCCAGAGAGCTCCGCAACTTGCGACATGGCTCGAATACGGCGTCCATTTTTTACTGTCATTTTTGGTCTCATTTCTCTTTCCACTGTTTTACATTATAAAACAGAAAAGAAATCCTAATCGTACATGGTCAACCCCCGTGTGGTTACAACTCTGGCCATAAATCAAGCAAGCAAAAACAAATAAATATGTGGTATAAAATAGATACGCCAATTAATTATAGATATATTGCAGAAATTAAATCTAACAGATCTAATATCAAAACAAATAAACTATTATTGAAATATTAGAATCATGTGATCAGTTCTGATACCAACTGATGGAACTCGGTTAAAGAGCCATTCGCATAATCCATATGTCTAATAAATAAATAAACATGTAATTCTAAACGCACATATTGCATACAAGAAGATATAAATTGCGGAATTAAATTATACCTTCTCCTTAGCTAGACCTTCGCTCGAGGAGAGACGATTTGAATCGTCATCAATGAACAACAATCAGCTTTGGGAACTCGAACCAAATCTGACCTTCGAAACTTATGGCCTATAACTCTCACTTATAGATCGGCTATCATGTGGGCGATAATCCTTCGGGGTTTATCAAAAGGTAGGAATTCAAAAAATGAAACGTAAAAATATTGGCATAAATTTTTTGAAAATCACACAGTAAAATTGCACAGTGTTGTCTGAAAATTCAAGCTTATTGTGGGAGGGTTTTCAGCCTCCCCATCCCCTTTATTTATAGGTGTGTTATAAGCTAGGTCAGAGTTTGAAAGGAGAATGAGTCTTGACTTTACAACATAAGACCAAGTCCGACCTTATCTCTAATACTTTCTTATCCAATTAAGTGACCAAGTCAAATCCTAACTTAAATTAATTAATTAATAACTAAATCAATTTGACCCAATTAATTTGAATTAATTGACCCGGTCAAACCTTGACTTTAATTAATTAACTGACCAAGTTAATTTTTACCCCAATTAATTACACGGTGAAATATAATAAAGTATAGATATTATATTAATATTTAATCGACTCCCTTAAATTCATTAATTAATTGAGTTCGCTGAAAACTCAAAATTAATTAATATGTTTATTCGTGAGTGATCTGGTTCATACTTTAATTATTATATATGAATAAATTCCAATCGATTGATTTTCTTATATAATAAATATTTTTGAATGTCTCATGAGGATTTAATCAACTCGGGGTTTACCGAGACGCGATTCTATGCGACAACAATCGAGCACTTCTCGCTAAACCAATTACCACTACCCAAAATATTACTATATAGGGTTATGAATAACCCGCAAGTGCAAATGAGTTAAAGCAGTGCATAATCAGCCTCGTATACTACTGTCATTGTCACAGATTAAGAAATAAATAATTTCTGAGACCTCGTTCTTAGCAACAACATGAAGAACATATCTCACAGTGAAACCACACATTATATATATGCATGCATGTTTGACAGCATATACATACCGATATCATTTAGCCGGCTAAGGTCAGCTCTCGCATCAAATGATACCACAGTCATTACCGACTAGACTGTCCAAGTCTATCTAGATTGTGAACTTTATTCCACAAAGGCGCTGGCTATGTTACCTTCTGTGATCATGAACCCACCACACAGTCTACAATTGTAGAAAAAAGACTTGTTTGCAATTAAATCAATGATAATAAATCACAAACTAATGATAGAGACATTTATTCTCATTTAAATGAAATCAAAAACAAGTCTGTTACAACGTCTAAGAATTAAGCATGCTTTGAAGTATACAAGAAGAGAAGTTCATCGAAGAGTACTGCTTGATGGGCAACCACTCAGACTCCTCTACTCAGGTAATCTACGCTCATGTGATGCCAAATGGTAACATAGATCCTAGAACTTTCAATTCTGCATCCATGTCATCATCACACACTGAGACCCAAACGAAATATGAAATTATTCCTATTGAGGAATGCTCAACCATTGAAGAAAAGATTTCCTTGAAAGAGTATGAGATGCTCGCTGAGGATTTCCTTAATCTTCAAGCTATCTTTGTTATCACTAGAGATGAGAATGAGAAGCTAACATCTCAGTTGGCTAAGAAATCTGAGAACATACTTCACAACATCCCAAGAAACATTTGGAAAGACGAACTTGTTGTAAGAGTTTGTAAAGAACTCAATGAAGTAAGCATCAAATCTCAAGAGCAAGAGATTAATATCTCAAACTTGACCACTGACCTTGATAACAAAATTGAAGAGATCATGTCTCAACGATCTTAGATCAAGGAACTGCCTGAGAGAAATGAACTGCTATCTGAAAAGATAGAATACTACAAGGAGAAAGTTGACTCTTGGACCAAATCTGGTCATACAAACCAAGACTTATGTGGAACTCAGTACCCAAAGGGTAAGGGACTTGGTTTTACTCAAGATAGGGCAACAATACCATACTTCACAGTACCAAAGCCCTCATTTCCTATCATATCCTTTATACAAGGACCAAATCATGATGAGGAAGAAGTCATTGAAACTGAGGCTGTAAAGGCCACTGAGAAACTGAAAGAAAAGAAAGTGATCACTGATACTGAAGTGAAAGCTTTACTCGATAAGGGAAAGGAAAAATTTGTTGCCACTGAAAAACCACAATACATACTCAAGAAGGATACATTTCCTGAAACTACAAATCAAATCTCAGAAAGAATACATCTTCTGAGAATCTGAAAACAAAGAAGGGAGAAGGGAAACTTGTTTATCCCAAGAATTACCCAAAGGACCAAGTGCCTAAGAAATCATTTCCTGAAAAACAAACTATCAAGAACAATGCATCTGATAAGCAGGGACAAGACAAGATTATCTATCCCACAAATTATCCTAGAAATTAAGAGCCCAAAAAGGCTTTTCTTGAACGAACTCAAAGGAATATCAAGGGTAAAAGCCCTAGATCAAAGTGCTCTCACTGCACTTGTTCGTCATCAAGTGAATCTAGTCCACGAAGCTATAACTCTAAAAGCTCAAGGTGGGATTCACCTCCTAACTTCAGTCAATATAGATATGAACATGGGACTTCATCACCCAGTTCAGATTCTAGTAGATCAAGGCGAAGAAACTCTCACTACACTCCCCCTGCATGTTTTCATGGACCTAAAAGTTCAGTGAATATTGAGAAGCGTTGGACTCAGAACCAACAATCTACTAGATCTAACTTCAAGGCTGCTGCTAAGCCTGAAGCTAGTTCTGGAAAGAATTTTGTACCGAAACAAAATGTCAAACCTGAAAAGAAAACTGTATATGTCGATTCTCAGGGGAGACAAATTCAGGAAAATACAAACACTTGCATCATAAGGCAACAATGGGTGCCAAAATATAGCATGCATAATGTCTTTGAGTCTGGTTCCCAACTAGATCCTAAGATTCAGTAACTGCAGGGCCTAGGACCAAGGAGAGGTGCAACAAAGGAGCATTCAAGCTAGATAATTGATAGTGGATTCTCAAGGCGCATGACGTTTCAGAAACAAGCCCTCTCCGACTACACTGAGATAGATGATCATCAGGTAACCTTTGGTGATAACTCAAAAGGTTTCACTAAAGGATATGGTACTCTCATTATTGGGAACTTTTCTATAGATAACGGATCTTATGTCTCTAGCCTGAAACACAATTTGCTCTCATTGAGTCAATTGTATGATATATTTTAATGTCGTGTTTGCTTCTGGGTGAGAAATATTTATGCCGCTGATTGGAAAGCTACCTCCCCTCAAACCTGCCTCGTCTCTAAAAGAACTTCAGAACAGAGCTGGTTATGACACAACAGGCTAAGTCATATGAACTTCGAAGTCATTAACCGACTTTCAAGACATAGCTTAGTTCGAGGGATGCCTAACCTGATTTTCGACAAAGACCAAGTTTGCGGATCATGTCAAAGTGGAAAACAAGTCAAAGCTTCATTCAAACTGAAATAAGCTCCATCAACAGAGAAAATTTTTCAACTCTTACACATGGACCTCTTTGGTCCTGTGACTCCTCTCAGTAGTAATGGTAGAAAATATTTTCTTGTTATTACTGATGATTTTTCTCTTTATACATGGACCTTGTTTATCTTCAACAAGAATGAAACCATGAAATACACACCTGCTCTGCTGACGAAGCTGAAGAACCAGAAATCAACAAATATCATCACCATATGCATTGATCGAGGAACTAAATTCCTCAACTCGAAGATATCAGATTTTTGTGCGCAAATGGAGATTGAATATCAAACTTCAGCTGCAAGAACCCCTCAGCAAAATGGCATTGCAGAAAAGAGGATACATCCCTGAAGGAAGCTGCAAAAACTATGTTGAATAGTTTAGGAATACACAAGAAGTTATGGGCTAAAGCAATCAACACGGCTTGTCACACTCAGAACAGATCACTCATCACCACACGCCAAGGAAAAACTCCATACGAGCTATGGAATGATAGGAAGCCTACTCTCAAGTACTTTCATGCATTTGGTTGTATGTGTTATATCCACAACAACGGCAAAACGCAATTAAAGACTTTTGATGGCAAATCTGATCCATGAATTTTCCTTGATTATTCAGAGGAGAGTGTTGCCTATAGAGTCTTTAATAAACATAGCCTGATGGTGGAAGTAACACCTCATGTTATTTTTGATGAATCTACTATTGAGTACAGGTTAAAGGACACTGAAGTCTTCATTCAAAGACTTCAAAATCTGAACCTCCAGCCTTCAGCACACAATCTGAAAGAAGTTCTCATCTGCAATATCGAATATGATGAGAATACTTCAGGTGAAGACCCAACACTCAGATTGGAGAAAGATACAGAGTCCACTGAGGAAAGGAAACTAGCTTCTCAAAGCCTCCATCTCACTTTCAATGGAAGCTCCACTCCAGAGATTCTAGTCCAAGAAGAGGCTCCCGAATCTGAAGTCCAACCTGAAGTACCAGCACACGCAGAAACTGAAAATCTCACCCCTAAGATTGGATCACCAACTTCATAGAGTAGTAACTCTAACTCTAATAATCTTCATATTATTGTTTCTACTAACGATATATTGGCCGGTTCAGATAAGCTTATTTTGCAGGAACTAGAACAACAAACCGAATATGTAAGAGCCAACAATCAAGGGGGAATCGTCCCTTAGGTTGAAGAAGATGATGATCCATTCCATGTGCAAACACCAACTCTACCTGGTCCTGGAGCTCTTGACTTAGTCATAATTTCAGAAGAGGATTAGAAGAGAAGACGAAGATGGATTAAAGATCATCCATCTGATTCAGTGATTGGTAGTATGAAAAATGGCGTTCAAACAAGGAATCAGATCCATGATGAAGTGGTCCAGCCACTAGCAACTGTTGAACCTCCCACCGACTCCTCCACTGACGAATAACTAAGACTAAAAGCAGACCTCGCGCTGTTTTCGGATGAAAATTTCCTATATAGGTGCTATCTCTCCAACATTGAGCCCAAAGACACCTAGGAAGCCCTTTAAGATGTGAATTGGGTGACCACGATGCAAGAGGAACTGAACGAATTTACAAGGAACCAAGTTTGGGAACTTATTGATCGTCCT
Organism: Leonotis leonurus; assembly: GCA_026898415.1. Classification (NCBI taxonomy): domain Eukaryota; kingdom Viridiplantae; phylum Streptophyta; class Magnoliopsida; order Lamiales; family Lamiaceae; genus Leonotis; species Leonotis leonurus. Next base: position 20,060 of record JAPKLX010000310.1, on the reverse strand, counting down.
ACGCATCAAGGTGTTATTGATGTGAAATGGGTCTTTAAGAACAAGAAATACGAATCAGGAGAAGTTTTTCGAAATAAAGCTAGATTTGTGGCCAAAGGTTGTTGTCAAGAAGAAGGAATAGACTTTGGAAACCTTCACCCCAGTAGCTAGATTAGACGCAATTCGACTCTTCTTTGCCTATGCTGCTCACATGAAGTTCAAGGTCTATCAGATGGACGTGAAGAGCGCATTCCTAAATGACATCCTGAAGGAAGAACTCTATGTAGAGCAACCACTAGGCTTCGAGACCGACTACTCCAAAGTGTATAAGCTACACAAGGCTCTTTATGGGTTGAAACAAGCTCCTAGAGTTTAGTATGACACTTTGTCTATTTTTCTTATTAATTCAGGTTTCAAGCGAGGATCGGTGGACAAGACTCTATTCACCATTAAATATAAATGAGACATTTTAATCGTTAAAATTTATGTCAATGATATTATATTTGGTTCAAAGTCTTAGATGCTTTGTGACAAATTTCCCAAGTTGATGAAGACTGAATATCAAATGCCAATGATGGGCGAGATATGATTCTTCTTAGGATTTCAGATCAAGCCAAATACACAAATGAACTAATCAGCAAATTTGGCATTCAGAATAGCAAGGCCATGAAGATTCCAATGAACACCAACGACAAAATTGAACCAGATCCGGAAGGGAAACCAATGAGCCAAGCTGAGTATAGAGGGATTATCAGGTCTCTTCTATACTTCACTGCCAGCAGGCCAACTATCACCTTAGTTCTAACTAGTTATTCTGATGCTGATTTTGCAGGATTAAACTGGATAGGATGTCTACTTTAGGTACATGCCAATTCTTGGGCAACAAACTAATCAGCTAGTTCTCCAAGAAGAAAACTCTCAGATCCTATGGCTCCAGCAACAACTTATGGATTATGAAGTGCCTACAACTCAGGTTGCAATTTATTGTGACAGCTCCAGTGCAATTGCTATCACTCAAAACCCAGTTTTACACACAAGATGCAAGCACGTGGACATCATACATCACTTCATTAGGGATCATGTTGAAAATAATGATGTATCCATCGAGAATATCCACACTGACATTCAATGAGCAGATATTCCAAATGCTAAGTGGAAGACTAGGTCTACTGAACCCAGATCAATCCTAAAGGTCCAGGCTGAAACTCTATCCAGGTAACGTGTTCTAGAGGTTAATTGACTCAGTACTACTAATAAACTGTTGGGAACCCTGAAGTATTTTTGGTTTTGATGATGATCTCTCGAAACACACTTAGTCTTTACAGCTTTGATTAGTGTTAAACTGTTCTACATGTTAACAGATCACTAAGCATAAAGTGAATTCTGATAGAGAACAGATTAGGAGATGACTTACCATGTAAAGGAATTATTCCTATAGAAGTCATTTCAATAATAGTATAGGTTGAAGACCAAGACATTTTTCAAAGAGAAGAAATCGATCTGCAATGACAGTCATCGACCAGATCACCGACCAGATCGATGATCACAGCGAAGCACCAGATCGATAGAGTCATCAAACCACCAGATGAAATCACTCTACACATCATATCCACTTGCTACGTCAATATTGAAATCCATCCACATAGGTTTGGAAAAAGAATCCTTGATTGACACGAAGAAGGAAAGTAATCACTATCGATCTGCTTTCCATTCTTAGAGGATTCAGTCAACGCTTTACAAAGAAAGAGCAGATATGATGGACATCATTGATTGGCATTCTACAATCATCTCACGCCAATCAACAAACGGCTAGAATTTTAAATTCAAAGCCTATATATATTTGGAGCTCAAAAGTCTGATATATACACGTGTGCTACATCGACAAAATTACTCTCACGCAATCAATCTCTACGTCAGACTAAAGCTTCAAACTATTTGTGATTCCAAATCACACCAACCCAACCTCGATTCAAGTCTGTCTTATCGAGAGAAAGGAGATCACCCTGCTAGCTAGTAGTTTTCTAGTGGTAACGTAGAGGTAAACTGTTGTAAAGGGACACGACCCTTATTCGTGCATAAGTTTCAACCAGATTGTGTTTGAAACTTGTGGCTCGTTCTTTGTGAGTATAAAGAAGAAGAGTATCTTAGTAGTGGATAATCTGATCTAGGTTTGATCAGACCGTGGACGTAGGGATCTCCCGAACCACGTTAAACAACTGTGTCATTTATCTTTTTGCATTTTTATATTCTGTTGTTTATTCTAACCCCTTGCACAATCATTTAAACTGCATCTCAATCAACCTGCGTTAACGATCTGGATCATAATTAAGGTTTTTCTATATAAGAGCACCTACTAAGTCCACCATATTTCCGCGCACGCACAATACTTTGAAAGTAAAATGATCTGCTATCAATCTGTCGATCGATCTGGTCAGTCATCTGTCGCAATTTCTTCCTTAGGAATAGCTTGAACTCTCTGATAATTAGCCAAGTAAACTGAAAAGTTTGTATTTGGTGTATTCCCCCCCCCCCCCATACACCAAACCTTGCTCTTTTGGGACCAACAAGTGGTATCAGAGCTTTGGTTCATAAGACCATTGTTTCTGTTTCACAGGGTTAATACCTGCGTGGTCAACTTGAATAGATCTAGGAAAACCTACTTTCATTCACGTGCATACTATTTGCTATGGAATCTTCTGTTGTTAGGGCTTGTGAAGAATTCTCTATCCAAGGATATAGAGAATGGAGTTTCAGAATCAAAACAGCACTCAAAGCCCATCACTATCTGATGTGGAAAGTAATAGAAGAAGGTCCACTTCAGATCACTGAAGAAAAGACCGTAACTACTTCAACTGGAGTAACTACACAGATAGTTCCTAAAGATCCAAGAAAATACACTTCAGAGGAACGTCGCGAAGCCAATCTAGATGATTTTGCAAAGGGAATTATATCTAGCACAGTCAAAGGCGTACATCTGGCCAAAATCCAAGATCTGGATACTGCCAAAGAGATGTGGGAAGCCTTAAGAGACTTGTGTCTAGGGTCTGAAGTCATGATTGAGAACAAGTTGTCACTTGCCTGCAACAAATACAATGAATTCAAAATGAAACCAGGCGAGATCATCGAGCAAATGAAAATAAGATTCATTGGAATCTTACTTGAGATATCAGCGTTCAAAAAGAACAAATATACTCAGAGCACTTCCACCTAGCAGGGAGATATACGCTGCAATGCAACCACTTCGTGCTGACTTCAATGAACTCTCTACAGAAGCTCTATTTGATCATCTTGAAGGCCATGAATGTGACATTCAAAGAATTCATGGACCAGATCATCTGTCCAAAAAGGCAGAAAGCAGCTCAAAGAAGGACAAAGAAGTAGCCTTCAAAGCGAAAAGCAAAACAGATGAACCTTCTGAATCTACTACACCAGATGAAGAGAAGGGTTACGACAAACTGATAAAAGAGTTTGCAATGATTGCTAAACGTACGGACAAGATGGAGGTCAGATCGAAGAAATTCAGACGTTTCTACAAAGATAATAAAAACAAATTCTACAAGAAACGCGACAATGATCGATCTGATATCAAGGATGAGTCTAAACAACAGTCCTCTAAAATATCTAAACCAACAGATTATACCTGCTTTGGATGTGGCAGAACAGGTCACTTCAAGACAGATTGTCCTGATCTGTCCAAAAGCCAAAGAGAAGAGTTAAGAGTAAAAAGAGATCGAAAATTCAAATATGAGCGCAAGGCCATGCTAGCTGAAGAAGAATCAAGCAGCTCAAGCCATTTCTCAGATAGCACATCAGAGAATGATGAAGCATTCTATGCAAATGAAGAAGAAAGCTGGGATGAATGCTATGTGGGACTAGACAACGGTTTGGATGAAGTCGAGGTAAATTCTTGCAATTCCAACTCTTCAAATGATAATGATCTGGAACAGGAAATAGAAAATCAATCGGAATACTCATGGGAAGAAGTTAATGAGATGTTCAAAAGCTATTTGAGCATCAAGAGACTATTTAGAGAAGTTGTGGAAGAAAACGATAGGCTGAAGAAATCTGAACAGATATTGAGCACACAGAAAATACCCAATTTTTTGCTAAAGTAGCTGATCTGGAAGAACAGATCAAGGGAAAAGATAGAGAGATTCATTCACTAAATTCAAAGGTCAAAGATCTCATCACCAGAAACAACGTAGCCGAAGAAAGAATAAGGAAAGGCAAAGAAATGATCTACAAAAGTGATGAACGTGCAAAATTGCTAGTTAATCTGCAACAAAAAGGCACATCTGGATTAGGATATCCAGGTCACTCAGAGAAGCCTTCGGGAACTACAAGATTTGTACCTGAAAGAAAGCAAATACCAGATCAAATAATAGATCTGAAGAACAAGAAAGTTCATCCACAGAAGAGATGATGATAAAAGAAACAGGGTACAAAAAATACTACCAAACAAAGGGTCAACCAGCTCACTACACAGAAGCAGATCATGTACATAAAAAGAATGTCAACAGGACATTACCCAACAAAAATGTCAACAAGACATTACCTATTTAGAAGAGATTGAAGATTGATGGAATAGAAAGATATCATCCATCTGAATTTCATTCCCTATCTAGCGTTGATAATAATGGAAACACCATTACTTGTTATATATCTGTTCCTAACACAAAAATGTTCTGGACTCCAAAGGGAACATTTGCTAATAACCAAGCACCCAAATATTGAAGGGTAGCTAAGTTTAACTAATTGCAGGACCCGAAGACTGCAAGAAGAAACACGATAGCAAGAGGAACAATCTGGATAATTGATAGTGGATGTTCGAAGCACATGACATGTAATAAGAACTTACTAACAGATTACGTTGAAAAGCCAGGACCACAGGTCACCTTTGGATGTAACTCAAAAGAATACACCAGAGGATATGGAAAAGTAAAGGTTGGCAAGACTACCATCTCAAATGTATCATATGTTGAGGGTCTTAGCCACAATCTGTTTTCGGTCAGTCAGTTCTGTGCAAATGGTAATCAGATCATCTTTGATACTAACAATTACTTTGTAAAGAACAAGGAAGGAGATGAGATACTCCTTACTGGAAAATTGCAGGACAGGTTATATATTGTCCAGTGGACAAACCAGATCGAGTCCTGCTTAGTTACTAAAACTGTATCTGAAACAAGCTGGTTATGGCACAAGAGATTGAGTCATCTAAATTTCAAGTCAATCAACAAGATTGCAAAAGAGAAATTGGTGGAAGGTCTACCAGATCAAATCTATGACAAAGATCATGTATGTAATGTTTGTCAAGCTGGAAAGCAGACCAGATCATCCTTTACAAGGAAAACAGCTCACTCCACATCAAGAATACTAGAGCTTTTGCATCTGGATCTGTTTGGACCAATAAAACCACTAAGTGTAAATGGAAGAAAATACACATTAGTAATCATAGATGAATACTCAAGGTTCACTTGGGTCATCTTTCTGTTAAAGAAGAAAGAGACACTAGCCAAACTGCCCGATATTTTACACAAAATCACCAAACAGAAGGAGGTGAATATAGCTACTATCAGAACAGATCGAGGAACAGAATTTCTCAACCAAAAGATTGAAGTATACTGCAATAAGATGGGGATCACTCATCACACTTCAGCTGCAAGAACACCTCAACCGAATGGAATTGTTGAAAGACGAAATAGATCACTAAAAGAAGTTGCCTGTACTATGCTAAATGCTACCAATCTACCCAAGAAATTCTGGGCAGAAGCAATTTACACAGCCTGCTATACTCAGAACAGATCATCAATTACACTCAGACATGGAAAGACACCATATGAGATCTGGAACAATAGAAAGCCTAAGATCTCTTACTTTCACACTTTCGGTTGTTTGTGTTACATACATAATAATGGAAAATCTCAATTGAAGACTTTTGATAGCAAAACTGATCCTGGAATATTTTTAGGATATTCTGATGTCAGTAAAGCATATCGAGTCTACAATAAGAACTCTCATATTGTGGAGGTAACACCTCATATTGTTTTTGATGAGTCTATCGTTGAGTACAGGCCACCAGATGATAAACAGACAGAAAACCAGATGACTACAAGAAAGATGAATGAGTTGCTATTAGAAGATATTCTAATCTGGAACTCAAAAAGTGATGATGAAGAGATCAATACTCCATCCATTGCTGATGAAATCATATAGCAAGGGGGAATAATCCAACATGAACAGGATGAAAACAGATCACCAACTGAAAGCAATGAAACAGTCATTCCAGATGATGATCAACCTGAAAATTTAAATCCAGAAGCAGGAGCAGATGACAATCCATTCCAAGCTTCATCAACAGCACACATTGAATTTGAGGAACCAACAGATCAACCTGATCCTGAGATATCTGATGAAGAGATGACCAGGAGAAGGAGATGGATACAAGATCACCCACCAGAACAGATTGTTGGGAACCCATCAGATCGTGTGAGGACCAGAAGAATGCATGGAGAAAGTGCATTGTTGAGCTGCTACTTATCTCGCATTGAACCATCTGATGCTCATGAAGCATTACAAGATACAGATTGGATAACAGTAATGCAAGAAGAACTTAATGAGTTCAAAAAAAATGAGGTCTGGTATCTCGTGGACAGACCCAAACACCAAGGAGTAATAGGTGTAAAATGGGTGTTCAAAAATAAACAAGATGAGAATGGTGAAGTAGTCAGAAACAAAGCCAGATTAGTAGCTAAAGGTAATAGGTGTAAAATGGGTGTTCAAAAATCAACAAGAAGGCATTGATTTTGATGAAATATTTGCACCCGTAGCCAGACTAGAAGCAATAAGGTTGTTCTTAGCATATGCTGCACACAAAAGGTTCAAGGTATACCAGATGGATGTCAAAAGTACCTTTCTAAATGGTATCCTTGAAGAAGAAGTATATGTGGAACAGCCACCTGGATTCGAAGAAGCAGATCCAAATCAGAAAGTATACAGATTGACAAAAGCAGTCTACGGTCTAAAATAAGCTCCTAGAGCTTGGTATGAGACATTGTCAACATTTTTACTAGAATCTGGATTCAGAAGAAGATCAGTTGACAAGACTTTGTTCATTATCAAAGTCAAAGAGAATATCATTTTAGTACAGATTTATGTAGATATCATTTTTGGATTCCAATCTACTTATTTATGTGATAAATTTGTTGAACTTATGAAAAATAAGTATCAAATGTCCATGATGGGCGAGATGAGTTTCTTTCTAGGTTTGCAGGTCAAGCAGTTACCAGATGACATCTTTATTAATCAAGCAAAGTATATTCAAGATCTGCTGACTAAGTTTGGAGTCAAAGACAGTAAACCTGTTAAGATTCCAATGCAGACCAACGGGAAAATTGATCCTGACCCAGAAGGAAAACCAGCAAATATTACACAATACAGAAGGATCATAGGATCACTACTCTATCTAACTGCCAGTCGACCTGACATTACATTTACAGTAGGAGTATGTGCAAGATATCAAGCAAACCCCAAAGAGTCTCATATGGAAGCAGCCAAGAAGATATTAAGATATCTTAAGGGAACAGTTCACATTGGATTATGGTATCCTTGTGAAGACAACCTTGAGCTAACTGGGTATACAGACTCAGATTATGCCGGATGCAAGTTGGACAGAAAATCAACATCTGGTACATGTCAGTTTTTAGGAAATAAACTGATTTCTTGGTTCTCAAAGAAACAGACATCTGTTGCCACATCAACCACAGAAGTTGAATATATGGCAGCTGGGAGTTGTTGCGCTCAAATGCTCTGGTTAAAACAACAACTCAAGGACTATGATATTGATGTCAAGGAGATACCCATTTTCTGTGATAGTTCAAGTGCTATAGCAATCACACAGAATCCTGTCTTGCATACCAAATGCAAACATGTAGATGTGAGACATCACTTTATAAGGGATCATGTTGAAAGAAAACATGTACAGATCGAGAAGATACACACTGAAATACAAAGAGCAGACATTCTTACTAAAGCATTACCAGAAGAAAGATTCAAGATGCTTTGTGGTAAATTAGGATTGTTAAATTTGGAAGAAAGAACCAGATTGACATAGCACAGATTGATACAAGTACAGACCAACTAAATTCCAACCGGGAATTAGTACCAGATCATCAAAAGGCAAATTGATGAAGAACGGATCGATTAAAATTCAACAGGAATTAACAACAGATCATGGTGGAATCGAAGTTCAAATCTAGAGCAGACAATATATGAATAAAATTCCAACCGGGAATTATTAACAGATCATCACACAAGATCGATGTCCAAGATCGAAAGTAGTATAAACAGATCGATAACAGTGACAACAGATCGTTAATAAGGAGATTGACTACAACAGATGACTAGAAACCACGTGGAAATTAAATTTAAAATAATTAATTATCTCGTTACTTAGTCAAGGGGGAATGTCAGCAGAATAAATCTAATTACGGCGATTATCTCAACTTTAATCATAGCCTATATATCTAAATTCTGACATAATATACCAAATCTTTTATTTTTGTGATGATTAGTACAGAGTTTGGGAACTGTGATCGCGAAGATATTTACTAAATCAAGAGAAAGGAAGCAAATTGACGGCTCAAACTGACACGCGCCACATTGCAACCCTAGGATCAAAGCGCGTGTATCAGACGCAGAGTAGAGGCGGTAATAGACTATAAGTCTATAACTCAGAAAAGCGGGAAAACTAAAAAGGGGAAGAATAAATCTAATCCCTTAACTTTATCTCTTTTAATCTACACCGTTTATCATTTATCTATATATATGTGCTCGACTGTTTGATTACTACCTACACTCTTCTTCTTCGACAAACACTTAGCAATTTTTTTGCCATTTCCTAACTCCTTCAAACCTTTCAAAAATCTATCTCTTAAAAATGGATCCCAAATCAACTCTGTTTATCGAGTAAGTTAAATTTCTGAACCAATATATCCATCAAGATCAATATGCTGTTCTTGACAACTATGGCTTCCATAAACTAGATAAGGCTTTCGCCCTTGTTAAGCGATGCAAAGGTTTCTCTTTTAATCATTATTCATGTTTAAATGTTCTATATCACCTTTTAACTGTCTTATGTGAACTGCCCTATCTTGAAAAACAAGTTTATTCATAAGCATGAATCTGTGAACGAATATTAAACTGTGGAATTTGATATTTTGTATTGCTTAAACTGCTATTGAACACTCATACTTCATTGATGGAAGAATGGTGTTCACCCATATTGTCTTAACCTTGTTGTAGGATTTCACAATATTATCACCACACACCCTCTCCAATTCCTGTCGAAGGAAGGGGCAACCTTCTACCTCACATGGCAAGGAGAGAAAGGTGGGAACGAGGCCACCATTCGTGTAAGCAAGGGTAATACTACAAGCAACACAACTTACAACGTGTTGAACATCATAGATGAGGTCTATAAACTGAAGGATGAAGGTATCAGCCTCGGAGACATCACAGGGGATCAGCTGCAGGAAGCTATCGAGATGGTGATGGTTGTACCAATAACATACACTAACAGAATGTTCAACCGGGGACTGCTTGCTCCGGAGTACAAGATTGTCTTTGAGTTTGTACAATGGATATTCATGAACCACAACGGTTCATACGACCAAGTGACACCGGAAAAGTTCAAGATACTCACGGCTGTGGTGCTAAATCTACCTGTTAATTGGAGCAGAATTCTGTTTGATCTGTTGACCAAGGAGGCAAAATTAGCTTCATGCTGGAAACATTTTTCAAACAACACCAATGGGATGAAGTGATTGAGTTCAACGACAGATTGCGATTGCCCAAGGACCAACATCAGATCGAGATGTCCATGGGAATCATCGCCAATCTGATTGCCAAGGTGACAGATCCAGTGCATGCTAATGCACTGATGGAGATGGGGAGCTCAAATCCAATCTGGATTCCCCCATCTGCCCCTACAGAAAAATCCATCAAGTCAAGAGCAACCAAGGAGACACCAGTGAAGAGAACTCCTTCAAAAAGAGTAACAAGAAGAGCAAGCTCAGTGGACACTGATGCTTCGACAGCTGCTCAACAACCAAAACCCAAGAGGAGAAGATTACACAAAATCTCTGAACCAGTGGAAGAGGTCCAGGTTAAGGACCCTATTATTACAGATACACCTATTCCTCAACAGGAGGTTGATGATGAGGATATTCAGATTGAGGGTCCACCAGAGGAAGTTGCCCCCATCTCCTCCTTTGATCCAAATCAAGCAAAAGATTTTTCCCCCGCTCACACAGCTAGTCCATCATCTGCTGAACAATTAGAGCAGATTGATGAGGAAGAAGAGGAAGATGAATCCTCAGATGAGGATGTGGAGAAGAAAAAGGCTGAAACTGTGGTGAAGCTGCTAGAAGCAGAAGCAGATCACTCAGTCATTAAATCAATTCCTGGCATCCAGCTAACTCCAGAGAGTTGATGCTGCTAAACGACTGAAACTACTTCTCCTCATTAAGGACAAGGAATTCTATGTCCTTGATGCACTGCTCAAGATCAGATCGATCTCTGCACTCAAGGCAGAAGAAGCTATACTTCTAAATATCTTCAAAGTCTCTTCCATTTCAGAATTGAGAGAAACGTACCTCCAGAGCATCCTGGCCATAGCTCAGCAGGAGGCCAAGAAGCTACAAATCGATCTGAGGTCGATATATGAGAAAGAAGGGATGTTACACTTCTTAGAAAGTGTTGTAGATGAAGAGGAAGAGATAGCTGAAGCTCACCAACAGGGTGCAGCAGAACAAGAACCAGAACCGGCTCAGCAACAGGCTGATGCTGCTGACCAGGCACTACCAGCTGCAGAAACAACTGAGATAACCGCAAAGGCTAAGGGGGAACCAGCCCAGAAAAGGCCCATACAGATCGAGGTGGTTGGTTACACTCGAGAAGAAGATCAACCTGCTGACAGAGGGTGGGAGGAAAACTGACAGATGATATCTACACCCCCTCTGTAGCAGCAACCATGGAAGAATTTGTGGAGACAACAAATCTGGAAGAGATATTGATGACTCAGCATCAATCTCTATCCAATGCACAAGTCAAAGATTTAATCTCCATTAAAGTAGACAAATTCATGTATGGCAAGCTTTCAACTGTCCAGGACCAGGCCACCAGAGTCCTCACTGAGTTCAACAACAGTCTGAAATCCCATGTAGACCAGGTGGACTCAGACTTGAGGAGAGTATGCAGAATAAAGCTGGAAGAGCTCAGCAAGAAAATGGATGATGACAGGTCTGCTGCTGAGCAGAGGAAAGAGCAGATTGATCAAACTCTGTCAACAATGGAGATTAAAGTCCAAGAAATGTACAAAATTGTTACAGAGTTTGCCAAGAAAGAGAAAGACCTGGTTCATGCCATAGTTAAAGACCAGACTGATGGAATTACTGAGGAAGTGATCAAAGCAGCAAAGATTGAAATCAGATCACAACTCAGAAAATTTGAAGATGAAGGGGTGCACTTTGTGGAGAGAAAGTTGCGCGATCTGAGATACCCCTCTAAGGCCATGATAGACACATACATAGATGAGATTTGGGCGATCAAAGAAGATCAAGAGAACTACACTGCTGATCTCACCAGTGCAAAATCATCTATGGAGCAAAAGATTCATGAATCCAACTCCAATATCACATCTCTGCTCAACTACAAGATAGATTCTGAAAAGGAGATGAAGGAGATGAAGGAGGAGATCACCTCCCTTAAGGCACTCATCAAAATCTATATTGATGATGTCGAAAAGGTGGAAGGATCTGTAAAGAAGAAAGGAGAATCTGGAGGGAGAGGAGCTGTCACGCCCCGATCCCGAGGGACGGCGCACGCGCCAGAGCGTGACTGGGGGGAAAGAAAAGAAGCGGGGAAGAAAGGGGGACATGGAACGTGTAATCATGATAGAAGAATTGTCCTTGAAAAATGGACAGTAACTCGTTTATAACTAAGACTAATCTGAATGGGGGAAGAGACAAATAAATCCACCAGTAGATATCGTCAACAATGATGTCATGATCAATGAACAATTGGATGCAAAGAGATGCAATGCAAGACGGAGTTGGAGATAATACAGCTCGGTACATGGGAACGCTAATCCTGAATCCCAAACGGCCGAATCATCCAATATGAAAGACGAGATTGGAGATAATACAGCTCGTCTCGTAGGAACGGTAATCCAGAATCCTCGAGAGGCCGAATCGTCCAATAAGAACCGTCCATCAAAGGCAGAGGTTAGTGAGCCTAGCTCGTCAAAAGGAGTCACTCACCCAGCTCACCAAGTGTGGTCGGCATTCGCTCGAACACTACACAAGGGGCCGAGGATTTGAGCGTCCAAGAGGGGCCGACTACTTCTAAGCTCTCCTATGAACATGAATGCATGTAATAGACAATAGTAATTCTCGTGAAATAACAATGAATCATTTATTGTCATGAAGCCAATAGCATGAAGAATCAGAGACTGGAAAAGAACATGAGCTTCGCAGCGGAATACATAACATGACAGTTTGCAACAACCCTTGTCTTAGCCTCGCACGACACCACCAGCCGTTCAATCTGCAAAATAATTTGAAAACATTTTGCAGGGCTGAGTACTAATGTACCCCGTGGGTTATGCCATTGAAAAACCTTTTTGCGAAATCATTTTCTGAAAAGGAATATCCATGCTTTAAAACAAAAAGTCATTCTATGCATACCTGTTGGGAAGTGGACTCCAGCACCTCCCGGAGGGGTCCTCCGTGTATCGTACCCGAGAGAACTTATGGGAGTGCAGCCTGCCTCAGTCGAAAAGGGCCTGCACTACCATTGTTGACGAGAGGTTAAATGAATTGATTAGTACTACTCATACCAACATGGTGCATCATCTTTTCAGGTGACCCCTTAGTAGAAACTCCAAGGTTAAGCGTGCTTGGCTTGGAGCAATACTATGATGGGTGACCTACTAGGAGCTGTCCTGGGTCAGCCTGTCAGTGAGGACAAAGCAGGCTGGGAAAAAAAGTGTTGGTGTGTGGGGCCAGTACATCAATTCTGATGGGCGCTCCCGATCCAACAATACCAAAACCATTGAGATCTCATTTTCCTTGGCTCAATATTCACTACAAAAAAACATCAAACTGGCGACGGATCTGACGACGGATTCACATTCCGTCGTCAGCTAACGACGGACTGGCGACGGATCTCCAAAAAATGGCTGACGACGGACTTCACGACGGACTGGCGACTGATATTTTGGCGCGGAAGTAGGCAAGCTAACGACGGACTTAGCGACGGAAAAGTCCGTCGTCCAGCAATAAAAATTTAAAAAAAAAATTATTAATGTTAACGACGGACTTTTCCATTAATATTAAAGTCCGTCTTTAACATTAATATTTTTTTTTTTATTACTGGACGACGGACTTTTCCGTCGCTAAGTCCGTCGTCCAGCCCTTTAAATCGGGTTTCATCCCATTTCGCGAAAACAGACCGACATACGCGTTTCCTCCCTCTTCTCCGGCGATTCCAAGCTTTCTCCGGCGAATCGAAGCTCCCAACACCCAGGTAAGTTAATTTCTTCCATTTCTCATCCCCTCTTTCTTTATTTTTCTCAATTTGTGACTTTGGTGCCGTTTATTCGCCGGGAAGAAGCTGCCGCCCCCTCTCCACCGCATCCCCGCCGCTGCTCGCCGTCGCCGCCGCTCTGCCGTTACCTCTCCACTCCCCAGTTATGTTTTTTTGATTTTTTTTTAATTTTCTTAATTAATTGATAAATTTTATTATTTATTTTGTTAATTGTTGTTTAAATAAGTTAATTAGTGTTTCATAATTGTAAAATAGTTTATTTAGTGTTTAGTATGTGTTTGATAATTGTTTGATAATTGTGGTTTTAGTGTTTAATTCAATTAGTGTTAATTGATTGTTAATTAGTATAGGTTTATTTAAATAGTTTAATTGTTTAATTAGTTTAATTATTTAAGTAGTTTTTAATTTAATTAGTTTAGTTATTTAAATTAGTGTTAATTTTTAATTAAATTGTTAATTGTGTAATTGATAATTAATTGTATAATTATAATTGTTAATTTGATTATTTGTAATTGTTATTTGTGTTTGACAATTAAATTGTGTAATTGTTAATTGTGTTAAGTGTGTTAGACAATTGATAATCATGTTAGATAATTTGTAATTACCGGAACCGCCTTTTGCCGTTCCGGCGCCGCCTCCTTCTCTGGTGAAAGGTATGTAATTAATACTCTATAATTTAATATTTTTAATTTAATTATGTTATGTTAAATTGTTAATTAGATTAGTTAATTATACTTATTAGATTTGAATAATTTAGGTTAATTGTTTAATTATTAATTAGAATAATTTAGATTAGATGTAATTTAGTTAATTAATATGTAATTTAGTTAATTAGATGTAATGTAGGTTAATTAGATGTAATTTAGTTAATTAGATTTAATGTAGGTAATTAATTACATGTAATTTTGTTGATTAAATCAACAATTGTTGAATTTTTGTGGAATTAATAATTTATCTTTAGGTCAATTACTTGTTTAAAATTATTTATACTAAATTAGATTAATAATTCTTTAGGTCAAATTGTTTAGGATTATCTTGATTTAGATTAATAGGTTAATTGTTGCATATAATAATTGAACAATTTAGACTAATTTAGAATAATTTTGATTAATAATTGTTGCATTTAATAATCGAATACTTTGTTTATATTAAATTTATGTCAAATTTCTTAATTAGTTATAAATTTAATTAATTGTTTATGTTGTTAATTTAATTGTCATTGCTAGGTTATTTTTTGTCTCCATTTATTTAGTGTGCAGCTCAGATTATAGTGAATTAAGGAGATTTAAGTGCTACTATGTGGGTAAGGCTAATGTCGGTTATCTAGAATGTAATTGGTTGACATTATTTAGATTAACATCTGCATTGTCTTTGGATTGTTGGCGTTTTTTGAGGTTGTGTTTTGTGCTCACATTGTCTATAATGGGCGGACTTGGATTTCTCGGTGAAACAGAAGATCTGCAATGAATGCCTGATTAATAGTGGCAGAGGGAGTGTAGTATTTGATTTCAACTAAATCATTTCTTCTATCTAGATGTTTCCACATCGCTTACACTTGTACTATTCAATCTACAGAAGTCGATCTTGGATGGTTTTCTATTCACTCTCATTGAAAGGATGTTCTGGTTTGCTGCTTGGTTCCCTTTCCACATAGATTTTTTTTTTCTTTTTGAAATGTAGACGTGGATATTGTTGAGTGCCTTGTCACAGGAGGTGTGCTAAGATGTTCTTGTTCCATAGAAGATGAAAAAGTTCAATACACTGTTGAGGTTCATGCACCCTTCTGTTTAGGTTCTGCCAGATTCTGGTGTGTTTGTTCTTTCCCTTTTGATTAGTCTGTAGCTCTTAGTCGTGCTATGCTAGGTTACTGTTTGTCTACTCCGTATATTTGATCTGCAGGTTACATGAGTCATGGTATTTGTAGCACGGATTCTATGAGCACCTGAATTTCTGGTCCAAATTGGTGAATGAAAAGATGTAAGTAAATATATTTAAGTTGAATGGATTATCAATTAGGCTTTATGACAATTTTAGATTTGAAATTATAAAATCATGTTTTGCCCTATAGTTGATATATTTTACTATTCTAATTATCTTTATATGTTTACAAGTGACATTACAGAATTTAAGTTCTTTTTTTTCATCTTGCAGGTTAATTAGGATGATAATTACTCGAGGCTTGTTCGTATCTTGACACCATATATGTGTGAAGTGAAGTTAGTTGCACATTATCGTCATGCTTGAGGGATCACTTATCCAACGACGGAATCCAATCTGTCGTTAGTAACGACGGAATTTGTCCGTCGTTAGTCCGTCGTTAGCTAACGACGGACTTTAATTTCCGTCGTTAGTTGTGCTAATGACGAAGGAAATACAGACGGAAAATTCCGTCGTTAGATCCGTCGTTAGCCCTCCGAGACGACGGAATTCTCGGGCTAACGACGGAAAAATCCGTCGCCAGAAACCTTTTTTTTTGTTGTGATTGGCATTAGATACCCTTCTATGAACATATGGGGACAACCCATAGAGGTCCATCATTTATGTCTTTCATCAGTAGAGAACTTTTACCCAAACTGACTTCACTCGAGAATATATGGGGACAGCCCACATAAACCCACGTGTACACTAACCATGTGTCAGTGCGCTAACATAGCACATGATCCGATCGTCATGCTTGAGGGATCACTTATCCAATAAGAAGCAAAACATTTTAACATGGACATCCATTTTGATTTTCATAAATATCAGAGCTTAATAACTCAAAAATACATTTTGAAAACATATATAACACCCACCTGCCAGCGAATATCAATACCGTGTGATAACCGTAAATCAGTCAAACGTCTTGTTCGCAATCGTAAGCACCTGAAAATTATACAGAACAACTTTTGGCCTCAAATCCCAAAACGTAACGCAAATAAAGTGAAAACGAGGAACCGATGACTTTCTAAGTCTTCTAAGGTCATTTTGGCAATACTCGGGTTTTCAAATCAACTTGGCCCAGAAGGCAAAAATACTCAGGGCATTATTCTCTATAGGAATATGAAAAAACATTTTTGAAATATGCAACTTTACCTCAAAGATTACTCGAGAAGATTCGTAGTCTTTTTCAGATCTATGAAAATTGGACCGATGAAAATTAATGAAACCTCTTTCAGAAAATCCTATATTTTTTTCTCTATATCCACTATAAATTTTATTGAAAAATGATAGACCGTGAATATTTTTCCTTTAGAAAAACATGAAATAATGCAATAAATCATGATATGTCGATCCTAATCGGGATCCAAATCTAAAATTCAATCCGGCAGAGTAACAGATCTTATGGTCAGAAACCTAAAACCTTAAGGGACCTTAGCCGTCTGATAGACCGATAGTCACAAAGGGAAAAATGAATAAAGAAGAGAACAGGGGAGAAAGTATGAAGATGACGGTATTGGAACCCTGGCGGCGGAAACTCGACGGCGGCTGAGCCACCTTTGTCAAGCTCCATGCCTACCTTCGACCTTATCCTAACATACCTTGACTTCGATCGATCTTCAATTCTCGAACCCGCAGAACCTCGATACCCGATAAGAGCAGAAAGAAGAAGAAAAATGAAGGGAGAAGAGGAAGCAGGAGAGGAGAGCTCCACTACAGGGAAATGGGCGATTGAAGCTCTCGCCCATCACCCATATTTATAGGTAAAATTCTTAATTTTTTTTAATATTATTTATATTATTATTATTATATTATTATTAATGTTTTAATCTTAAAACGTCGTAACTTCTACACACGATCCCCTTTTCGAGTAAACTCAATGTCAACATCTCCCTTTCTTAATACTCTACACAATGATTATAATATTGATATACTTTCGGTTATGCATGGAAAAACTAATTTTTATACGACATGCTTAAACTTTAAAAATCAGTAGCGGTTACGTATGAACTCCTTTTTGTGAAAACTTAGTGTCAATATTTTTCTTTTGAAAAACCCTAAAAAATGAGTATAATATTGACATGCTTTTGACTTATGCATGAAAAGTTCAATTTAAAAGAAACGTTTAAAAAGTTTCATCGGGTGCCAAATTCATATGGTAGGTCCTAATAGGGTATAGTCTCTTCCTAAAATCATTAATTAGTCGCAGTAAGATATCTAAATTGTATTAGGAAAATTCGGGGTATTACAGGAGCAGAAGGAACTGGAAAAGGAAAAGGTCGGTCTGGTGTTGTTGGAGAAAGGACAGAGGCTCAACTTCAGTTACCAACACAACCAGATCAACCATCTACTCCACCCAAGAGACCATCTAAGTCTGAATCAAGCAGATCAAGTCAATCTCAGCCACTGAAGAAGAAAAAGAAGAAGTTTGTATCTAGTTGGTTCTTCTCTGCACCAATCAAGACCAAAAAGCCAAAAGAAGGAGAAACCAGCTGGGTGCCAGATAATCTGAAGGATGGTTGGGAGGGGCTGAAGTATGGTTTTATCATGTGCCGCTACTTTATCAAAGAACCAACATACTGTGAGGGCACAGCTAATGAAGCTTTCAACCTCTATCTGGACATGAACGATGCAAAAGATCTGGTCCAGGCCATAAGAGCAGCAGCTGCAGAGGCCCAGATCACTATCACAGCACCATAAAGAGAATACAGAGAATGTCCAGACATCCCTGGCACTAAAATCCCTGACAAGACCTACTTGCTAATCTTCATAAATCAACTTGCAGAAAACAGGGGGTACAAGATCGATGCTGGAGACCCAGATTACATCAGGGTCAGAGAGGGAGTGTATGAAAGTGTCCAGATGATCTCAGATGAGACAAGGGCAAAGTTGAAGAAGCAACAAGAGGAAAAGAAGAAGAGCAGATAGATACCTCTTTTCACATCACTCACTATCTGTAATTCTTATAATTTCTTTTAGAATCTGTAACCCATTTGCTCTATATCTATGAAAATTTTTGGGTTTCTGATGACAAAACCTTATTATCCAGAATATATATAACTGCTATCAATCTTTATAACCTAATAACGAAAACATAAACAATCTGGCCTTTTAAACCAGATCACTCTTAATGCTTAAATTAGGATGATATTGTAAAGTGTGGTTTCGACATCATCAAAAAGGGGGAAATTATTGGGAACCCTGAAGTATTTTTGTTTTTGATGATGATCTCTCGAAACACACTTAGTCTTTACAACTTTGATTAGTGTTAAACTGTTCTACATGTTAACAGATCACTAAGCATAAAGTGAATTCTGATAGAGAACAGATTAGGAGATGACTTACCATGTAAAGGAATTATTCCTATAGAAGTCATTTCAATAATAGTATAGGTTGAAGACCAAGACATTTTTCAAAGAGAAGAAATCGATCTGCAATGACAGTCATCGACCAGATCACCGACCAGATCGATGATCACAGCGAAGCACCAGATCGATAGAGTCATCAAACCACCAGATGACATCACTCTACACATCATATCCACTTGCTATGTCAATATTGAAATCCATCCACATAGGTTTGGAAAAAGAATCCTTGATTGACACGAAGAAGGAAAGTAATCACTATCGATCTGCTTTCCATTCTTAGAGGATTCAGTCAACGCTTTACAAAGAAAGAGCAGATATGATGGACATCATTGATTGGCATTCTACAATCATCTCACGCCAATCAACAAACGGCTAGAATTTTAAATTCAAAGCCTATATATATTTGGAGCTCAAAAGTCTAATATATACACGTGTGCTACATCGACAAAATTACTCTCACGCAATCAATCTCTACGTCAGACTAAAGCTTCAAACTATTTGTGATTCCAAATCACACCAACCCAACCTCGATTCAAGTCTGTCTTATCGAGAGAAAGGAGATCACCCTGCTAGCTAGTAGTTTTCTAGTGGTAACGTAGAGGTAAACTGTTGTAAAGGGACACGACCCTTATTCGTGCATAAGTTTCAACCAGATTGTGTTTGAAACTTGTGGCTCGTTCTTCGTGAGTATAAAGAAGAAGAGTATCTTAGTAGTGGATAATCTGATCTAGGTTTGATCAGACCGTGGACGTAGGGATCTCCCGAACCACGTTAAACAACTGTGTCATTTATCTTTTTGCATTTTTATATTCTGTTGTTTATTCTAACCCCTTGCACAATCATTTAAACTGCATCTCAATCAACCTGCGTTAACGATCTGGATCATAATTAAGGTTTTTCTATATAAGAGCACCTACTAAGTCCACCATATTTCCGCGCACACACAATACTTTGAAAGTAATAAGATCACTCTTATTATTGTCTAAGTATTTACACTAGAGAGCAACCTGTTTGGATTGATCTGCTATCGATCTGTCGATCGATCTGGTCAGTCATCTGTCGAGCAATTTCTTCCTTAGGAATAGCTTGAACTCTCTGATAATTAGCCAAGTAAACTGAAAAATTTGTATTTGGTGTATTTCTGTCACAGCCCAATTTCTTAACCCTATCTTAGCCAAGAGATTAGGC
>JAPKLX010000540.1:86718-103215 GCA_026898415.1 Leonotis leonurus | reverse complement strand
ATCTTATAATCAGTCTCGGTTATGTCATGGATCATACTGTATACACACATATATACATATACATGTGTGTTTTATTTATTTATTTTTTCTTACTATATTCTGCAATTATACAATTGTTCCCTTCATACTTACTGCTTTATCTTATATAATAGATACTATATGTTAATTAAGATGTCATTGAATGATTATGTCCAAACTTTAACATGATATATATGTATATATATCATTGTATAATCATTTTCTCAAACCTTAATATTTTCTTTGTAATATGTTGAATTAATTTATCAATTATCTAATATAATAAAATAATAATATCTTCCATGTATCACCACTTTATCAATGCCAAGTAATATTCATCTCTATAGTATATAAAATATACTACTACTTTTGTTATACATTTTCTAGGTGAATAATTAGTATCCCATTAAAGTATCAATATTCTTAAAACCTTAGTCTTGAATTGTATAAGTTTTTAATTACCATATCGAACTAAAACCAATTATGCAACGCAAGAATTAATTAGTTACGCATTTTTGAATAACCTAATTAACTCAAAACGAGCTCACATAATATCTATCATTTTTTTCCAATAAAATAAAAAAAAATGCACGAACAATACTACTAATATCGATTAGCTAATCGATATTTTAAACTTTTATAATGAAATTTTTCTTATCCCGATTTTCAATACATAATAACTACTAGTAGAATAGCGGGACATTACATGCGAATTGGCTGAATTTTGGATATGTTGTTTGAGACTTCAGTTTATAATTGGTGATAAAATTTGAGCTTAATCCGAGTTGATTTACCCAACTTCCCAATCGGGTCTCCAACTAGAGTTTTGGTCGTTTGTTTGGCGCATAATTTGGTTTGAACCAACCTTTCTGTTGACGTGTGTTCGAGTTCTTGCTTCCGCATATTGTTGGTCGTATCAAGAGGGGAGGTAAAAGCCAACGAGTGATACACGAGTGATTGTGAGGATCATTTTGAGTGATACTCGCATTGTGAGCGAATTATGACGATGGCGGACAATCCAAATAATGAAAATGCAAATCAAATTGCATTACAAGCCCTGCAGCAACATCTTGCACGAGTGACAAATGTTATGGAAAGTCTAGGAGAACGCATGGAGAGGTTAGAACTTGGGAGGTATCAGAGGCACGACGAAGAAAGGGAGAGCGAAGAAGAAGATGATGCAGCATCCTCGCATCAAGGTTCAAGGCGAGGAGGAGGAAGAAGAGGTCCAAGAAGAAATCACAATGAAGTTGATCGTGACTTGGGAATCATCAAATTGAACATTCCAACTTTCCAAGGAATGAGCGATCCAGAAGCTTATTTGGAGTGGGAGCGAAAGGTGGAGCTAATTTTTGAGTGTCACAATTACTCCGAGGCGAAAAAGGTTAGACTTGCTGTAATTGAATTCACGGACTATGCAATAGTTTGGTGGGATCAATTGGTGACGAATAGGAGGCGTTATAGAGAGAGGCTAATTTCAACTTGGGAACAGATGAAAGCCATAATGCGTAAGAGATTTGTACCTACTCATTATTTTCGTGAATTGTACCAAAAGTTACAATCTATGAATCAAGGTAATAAATCTGTTGATGAGTACTACAAAGAGATGGAGATTGCCATGATTAGAGCAAATATTGACGAAGATCGAGAAGCAACCATGGCTCGGTTCTTATGTGGGCTGAATAGGGAGATTGCCAATGTCGTGGAGCTTCAACATTGTGTGGAGCTGGAGGATATGGTGCATGTGGCAATGAAAGTGGAGCGACAATTGAAGAAGAAGAGAACGTTCCAAAAGAACTTTCCAACAAGTTCTCAATCTTCAAATTCGAAGGAGTGGACATCGTCTACATCATCTTTTGGGGCAGCCTCTAAACCTCAAAATGATGGTCCAAAAATGAAGTACAATGAAGGTGATAAGGGGAGAGGTATTTCTACTTCTAATTCTAATGTTAGAAATAGAGAGATCAAATATTTTTGATGTCAAGGAGTTGGGCATATTGCATCACAATGTCCAAACAAAAGGGTGATGGTTTTGAAGCCGGATGGAGAGATAGAATCTGAAAGTGAGCATGAAGATGATGATGATGGTGAAGATGTTCCATTGGAGGGGATTGTACCGGAACATGGAGAGTTGTTGGTGGTGCGACTAGCTCTCAACGTGCGAACCAAAGTTGATGATCAGCAAAGGGAGAACATCTTCCGCACAAGATGTTTGGTCCAAGGTAAACTTTGCATGTTGATTATTAATGGTGGGAGATGTACTAACGTTGCAAGTTCAGAAATGGTGGAGAAATTAAACTTAACAACCGAGAAACATCCGCGTTCGTACAAGCTTCAATGACTAAATGAATGTGGAGAAATGCGCGTGACAAAACAAGTTCTAATTTCATTTTCCATTGGCAACTGTAAAGATGAAGTCCTTTGTGATGTGGTTCCAATGCATGCAAGTCACATTCTGTTGGGGAGACCGTGGCAATTCGACCGGAGGGTGCTTTATGATGGATTTCGCAATCACGACACCTTCAAGCACAACAACAAATCTATTGGGAACCTTAAAGTATTTTGGTTTTGATGATGATCTCTCGAAACACACTTAGTTCTTGTTTAGAGTTAAACTGTTCTATGTGTTAACATATCACTACATATAAAGTGAATTCTGATAGAGAACAGATTAGGAGATGACTTAGCATGTAAAGAAGTTATTCCTGTAGAAGTCATTTCTGTAATAGTATAGGATGAAGGCCAAGACTTTTCGCCAAGAAGAAATCGATATGCTGTAACAGACAGCAACCAGATCACCGACCAGATCGATGATCACAGCGTATCACCAGATCGATAGAGTCATCAAACCACTAGATGACATCATCCTACACATCATATCCCCTTGCCACGTCAAGATTGAAGTCCATCCAATAGGGTTTGGAAAGAGAATCCACGATTGACATAAGGAAGGAAAGTAACCGTTAGCAATCTGGTTTTCATACTTAGAGGATTGAGTCAACGTTTCTACAAGGCAAGAACAAATATGATGAATATCAGTGATTGGAAATCTACAATCAATCTCACGCCAATCAACAACGGCTAGAATTTTAAATTCAAAGCCTATATATTTGAAGTTCAAGGTCTGGAGACATATATGCGCTACACCGATAATATACTCTCAAGCAATCAATCTTTGAACAAGACTAAGAGCTTCAAACCACTCGTGATTCTACATCACACCAACCCAACCTCGATTCAAGTCTGTCTTATCGAGAGAAAGGAGATCACCCTGCTAGCTAGTAGTTTTCTAGTGGTAACGTAGAGGTAATCTGTTGTAAAGGGACACGACCCTTAATTCGTGCATAAGTATCCTTCTAGCTTTGATTGATACTTGTGACTCGTTCTCCACGAGTATAAAGAAGAAGAGTATCCTAGTAGTGGATAATCTGGTCTAGGTTTGATTAGATCGTGGACGTAGGGATTTCCCGAACCACGTTAAACAACTGTGTCATTTATCCTTCTGCACATTTATTTTCAGTAGTTTAGCATTACTAACTCCCTGCAATTTCATATAGATTGCATCTCAATCAATCTGCTTTAATCAATCTGGTTAATCTTTAAGGTTTCCTATATAAGAGCACTCACTAAATCCACCATATTTCCGCACACACAATACTTAGAAAACAATAAGATTACTCTTATTATTATCTAAGTGTCTTCACTAGAGAGCAATCTGTTTGGACTGACCTGGTATCGATCTGCTAATCAATCTGGTTAGTCATCTGCCGAGCAATTTCCTCTTTAAGAATAGCTTGAACTCTCTAATAAATAACCAAGTAAACTGAAAAGTTTGTATTAGGTGTACTCCCCCCCCCCCCCCCCCCATACACCAAATCTTGCTCTTTCAGGACCAACAAAATCCATCATGCTTGTTTCATTGACACCACAACAAGTGCAAGAGGACCAGCTGAAATTAACACAAATGGGGAGGGCTCATGAGGTTGAGAGTAAAAAATGTGAGGATTTTGAAAAAGATTCGAGTGAAAAAAAGAGTCGAGAGAAAAGTAAGAGTGAGGGGAGAGAAAAATATAATTTCTATGTGAGAGCAAAAGAAGTCAAGAGTGCAATAGTCGAGAAAAAGAGAGTGTTAGTCTTGGTGTACAAAGAGTCATTCTTTGCCTAGTACTTTTGTGTCTCTTTTGCAGGATTTTGAAGACGTCTTTCCCGAGGAAGACCCAAGTGGATTACCTCCTTTAAGAGGTATTGAGCACCAAATAGACTTTGTTCCTAGAGCTGTCCTACCCAACTGACCAGCTTATTGAGCTAATCCGGAGGAGCCGAAAGAGATCCAAAGACAAGTTGAAGAGTTGTTGAAGAAGGGTAAAATTCGTGAGAGCATGAGTCCTTGTGTTGTACCAGTGATTGTTGTGTCTAAGAAGGATGGATCGTGAAGAATGTGCACGGACTGTCAAGCAATGAACAAAATCACGGTAAAGTATCGCTATCCTATTCCTAGGCTAGATGACATACTTGATGAATTACATGGGGCTGCTGTGTTTAGCAAGATTGATTTGAAGAGTGGGTATCACCAAATTAGAATTAGAGAGGGAGATGAGTGGAAAACAACTTTCAAAACTAAATTTGGTTTGTATGAGTGGTTAGTAATGCCTTGTGGTTTAACTAATGCACCTAGTACATTCATGAGGTTGATGCACCATGTTTTGAGAAATTTTACTGGAAAATTTTTGGTTGTCTACTTTGATGATATCTTGATCTATAACAAAAACGTGGATGAACATCTTGAGCATGTACGTGCTGTTTTAAAGTAGTTTTTTGCATGGATAAAGTTGTTGATTCATTGCCTCGAAGATTTTCGAAAATGGCACACTTCATTCCATGTCATAAGAGTGATGATGCATCTCATATTGCTGATTTGTTCTTCAAAGAAGTTGTTCGTTTGCATGGTGTTCCAAGATCAATTGTGAGTGATCGAGATGCTAAGTTTGTGAGTCATTTTTGGCGTGTGTTGTGGAACAAATTGGGAACTAAGCTTTTGTTTTCTACTACTTGTCATCCTCAAACTGATGGGCAAACTGAAGTAGTTAACAAAAGAACTTTGTCTCAATTACTTCGAACTTTGATCCAAAAGAACTTGAAAAGTTGGGAAGAATGCTTACCATTTGCTGAATTTGCTTATAATCGAAGTGTTCATTCTGCTACTAACTTTTCTCGTTTTGAGGTTGTTTATAGTTTCAATCCATTGAGTCCATTAGATCTGATCGCGATACCAATTGAAGAGCGTGCGAGTCTTGATGGTAAATCTAAGGCAAAATTGGTGAAAAAGTTGCACGAGAAGGTGAGGCTCAACATTGAGAAGAGAACGCAACAATATGTCAAGCAATCTAACAAGGGCAGAAAACAAATCATCTTTGAGCTGGGAGATTGGGTATGGCTTCATTTGAGAAAGGAGAGATTTCCTTATAAAACTAAGTCCAAGTTGCAGCCAAGGGGAGATGGACCTTTCCAAGTGATCGCAAGAGTGAATGATAATGCTTACAAACTAGACCTTCCAGGTGAGTATAATGTAAGTGCTACTTTCAATGTTGCTGATTTGTCTCCTTATTTTGGTGATCTAGATTCGAGGACGAATCCTCTCGAAGAAGAAGGGAATGATGGAGATGCATCCGAGCTGCCCAACGAGCTGTCCAACAACATGAAGATGGATCCATAGGTTATTTGAAGTGGGCCAATTACAAGGGTTAGAGCTAAGAAGACAAAGGAGTCCATGATGCTTTTGCTAGCTGAAAGAAGAGCCCAAGTCCAAGACCAATCTATATGGGGCCAAATGGTGAACCTTGTACAAGTTGAAGTGAGCTGACTTTTACTTGAAGAATGGGCTCATAATATATTAGATTTTTGAAGGCCCAATATAAAGAATAAGGGCTGATTTTCGTGTTTTAAGAGCAGCCCAAAGTAAACATGTAATTTAGTGCATTGAATGTCATTTAGTGCATTGAATAAGTTGTAAATGAGTGGCTGTTACAAACTCAAGAGTCACCCATGTTATTTTTTGCTCTTTTAAGTTGTAAATCTGGATGGATGACTTTGCTAAGGTAATTATCTCCATCACAGTTAAAGGACTCCATCTGGCCAAGATTCAAGATCTGGATACAGCCAAAGAGATGTGGAAATCACTGCGTGAACTGAGCTTAGGTTCGGAGGCCATGATTGAGAACAAGTTGTCATTAGCCTGCAACAAGTTCGATGAATTCAAGATGAGACCTGGAGAAACCATTGAACAGATGAAGAACAGGTTCATTGAAGTCTTGCTTGAAGTATCTGCTTTCAACAAGAACAAGTACACTCAAAGAGAGAAAAATCTCAAGATACTCAGAACACTACCACTAAGCTGGGAGATATATTTTGCAATGCAACCACTACGTGCTGATTTCAACGATCTCTCAGTTGAAGCATTATTTGATCATCTAGTTGTACATGAATGTGACACCAGAAGAATTCAAGGACCAGATCATGCATCTAGCAAGAAGAACGAGAGCAGTTCCAAGAAGGAAAAAGAAATAGCCTTCAAAGCAAAGTGTGTAACAGATGAACCAGGAGCACCTACTGTACCAGAAGAAGAAGGTTATAACAAGTGTTGGGAACCCCAAGGTATTTTTTAGTTTTGATGATGATCTTTCGAAACACACTTAGTATTTCTTAGTATTTAAACTGTTCTGCATGTAAAACAGATCACTACATGTAAAGTGAATTCTGTTAGAGAACAGATTAGGAGATGACTTGAAATGTAAAGGAGTTATTCCTATAGAAGTCATTTCTATAAATAGTTTAGGATGAAGGCCAAGATTTCAAGCCAAAAAAGAAATCGATCTGCTGTAACAGACAGCGACCAGATCGATAGTTACAGCGAAGCACCAGATCGATAGAGTCATCAAACCACCAGATGACATCATCCTACACATCATACCATCTTGCCACGTCAAGATTGAAGCCTATCCAACAGGGATTGGAAAGAGAATCTTCGATTGACACAAAGAAGGAAAGAAACCGTTGGCAATCTGCTTTCCATAAACTGAAGATTGAGTCAACGTTTCTACAAGGCAAGAAGAGATATGATGGACATTATTGATTGACAATATACCATCAATCTCACGCCAATCAACAACGGCTAGAATTTTCATATTCAATGCCTATATATATTTGGAGTTCAAATCTGGACAATATACAACATACGCGAGCTATACCATCAACATACTCTCAAGCTATCAATTTTGATCCAGACTTAGAGCTTCAAAAAATTTGTGATTCTACATCACACCAACCACCTCGATACAAGTCTGTCTTATCGAGTGAAAGGAGATCACCTCGCTAGCTAGTAGATTTCTAGTGGTAATGTAGAGGTAATCTATTGTAAAGGGACACGACCCTTATATCGTGCATAAGTATCTTTCTAGTTTTGATAGATACTTGTGACTCGTTCTCCACGAGTATAAACAAGCAGAGTATCCTAGTAGTGGATAATCTGGTCTAGTTTTGACCAGATCGTGGACGTAGGGATTTCCCGAACCACGTTAAACAATTGTGTTCTTTACATTCCTGCATATTTACTTTCAGTTGTTTATTATTCTAACCTTCTGCACTATCATATAAATCTGCATCTCAATCAATTTGCTGAACAATCTGAATAATTCCAAAGGTTTTCTAAACAAGAGCACTCATTAAATCCACCATTATTCCGCACACACTCAACACTAAGAAAGTAATAAGATCACTTTTATTATTAGCTAAGTGTTTACACTAACAGAGCAATCTTTTTGGACTAAACTGGTATCGATCTGTGTATCAATCTATTTAGTCATCTGCCGAGCAATTTCTTATACAGAATAGCTTGAACTCTCTGATAATTTGTCAAGTAAACTGAAAAGTTTCTATTTGGGGAATACCCCCCCCCCCCCCATACACCAAACCTTGCTCTTTCGGGACCAACAAGTGGTATCAGAGCAGTGGTTCAAACGACCATTGTTTTTGTTTCACAAGGTTAACACCTGCGTGGTCAACTTGAATAGATCTAGGAAAACCTATTTTCATTCACGAGCATACTATCTGCTATGGAATCATCTGTTGTCAGGGCTTGTGAAGAATTCTCCATCCAAGGCTATAGAGAATGGAGCTTCAGGATCAAGATGACACTCAAAGCCCATCACTATCTGATGTGGAAAGTCATTGAAGAAGGCCCACTGTAGATCACTGAAGAAGTGACAGTAACTACATCAACTGGTGTAACCACACAGATTGCACCCAAAGATCCAAGAAAATACACTGCAGAAGAACGACGTGAAGCCAATCTGGATGACTTTGCTAAAGGAATCATATCTAGTACAGTCAAAGGGGTACATCTGGCTAAAATCTAAGATTTGGATACTGCCAAAGAGATGTGGGAAGCCCTAAGAGATTTGTGTCTAGGATCAGAAGTTATGATAGAGAACAAACTGTCTCTAGCCTGAGATGAGGTTCACTGGAATTGTCCTTGAGATATCTGCGTTCAATAAGAACAAAAATATACTCAAAGAGAAAAGAATATGAAAGTACTCAGAGTACTTCCACCTAGCTGGGAGATCTATGCTGCAATGCAACCTCTTCGTGCAGATTTCAATGAACTGTCTACAGAATCATTATTTGATCACCTTGAAGGTCATGAGTGTGACATTCAAAAAATTCGAGGATCAGATCATCTGTCCAAAAAGGCAGAAAGCAACTCGAAGAAGGATAAAGAGGTAGTCTTCAAAGCGAAGAGCAAACCAGATGAACCTTCTGAACCTTCTCTACCAGATGAAGAGAAAGGATATGACAAACTACTAAAGGAGTTTGCAATGATCGCCAAACGTATGGATAAAATGGTGATCAGATCGAAGAAATACAGGCGGTTCTGTAAAGACAACAAAAACAAATTCTACAAGAAGCGTGACAATGATCGATCTGATAACAAGGAAGAATCAAAACAGCAGACTGGTAAAATCTCTAAAACATCTAACTCTACAGATTATACCTGCTTTGGTTGTGGCAGAACAGGTCACTTCAAAACAGATTGTCCTAATCTTTCCAAAAGCCAAAGAGAAGAGTTGAGAGCAAATAGAGATCGAAAACTCAAACATGAACGAAAAGCCATGTTAGCTGAACAAGAATCAAGCAGCTCGAGTCATTTCTCAAATAGCTCATCAGAAAATGATGAAGCCTTCTTTGCTAATGATGAAGAAGGCTGGGGTGAATGCTATGTGGGACTAGATAACGGTCTGGACGAAGTCGAGGTAAATTCATGTTATTCCAATTCCTCAAATGATATCAATCTGGAACAGGATAATGAAGATCAAACTGACTACTCTTGGGAAGAAGTAAATGAGATGTTCAAAAGCTATTCGAGCATCAAGAGATTATTTAGAGAAGTTGTAGAAGAGAATGACAGATTGAAGAAATCAGAGGAGATACTAAGCACAGCCAATACTCAATTCGTTGCCCAAATAGCTGATCTGGAAGAATAGATCAAAGGGAAAGACAGTGAGATTCACTCTCTAAACTCCAAAGTAAAAGATCTCATTTCTAGAAACAACGTTGCTGAAGAGAAGATAAAGAAAGGGAAAGAAATTATTTACAAAAGTGATGAACGTGCCAAGTTGCTAATCAATTTACAACAAAAGGGCACATCTGGATTAGGATATCCAGGTCACTCAGAAAAATCCTCAGGAACCATAAACTTTGTACCAGAAAGGAAGCAAATACCAGATCAAGTGAAAGACTTGAAAAATAAGAAAGGCCATCCTCAGAAAATGATGGTGAAACAGACTGGAAACAGACAATACCATCAAACAAAGAGACAACCAGCTTATTACACAGAATCAGATCATGCTCATAACAAGAATGTCAACAGGACATTACCCAATAACAATGTCAATAGGACAGTACCTACTAAGAAGGGATTGAAGAATGATGGAATAGAGAGATATCATCCATCTGTATTTCATTTTTTGTCTAAAGTTGATAATGATGGGAACATCATTACCTGTTATATTTCTGTTCCTAACCCAAAAATGTTCTGGATTCGAAAGGAAACATTTGCTAATAACCAAGCACCCAAACATTGAAGGGTAGCAAAGTGTAATTAATTGCAGGATCAGAAGACTGCAAGAAGGAACAAGATAGCAAAAGGAGCAATCTAGATAATAGATAGTGGCTGTTCAAAGCACATGACCTGTGACAAGAACCTACTATCAGATTATATAGAGAAACCAGGACCTCAGGTCACCTTTGGGTGTAACTCAAAAGGATACACCAGAGGATATGGAAACATAAAAGTTGGCAAGACCACCATCACAAACGTATCATATGTTGAGGGTCTTAGTCACAATCTGTTTTCTGTAAGTCAATTCTGTGCTAACGGTAACCAGATTGTTTTTGATACTAATAACTGTTTTGTGAAGAACAAGGAAGGAGATGAGATACTCCTTACCGGAAGATTGCATGATAGACTATTATATATTGTTCAGTGGACAAACCAGATCGAAACCTGCTTAGTCACTAAGACTGTATCAGAAACCAGCTGGTTATGGCACAAGAGATTAAGTCATCTAAACTTCAAGTCAATCAACAGGATTGCCAAGGAAAGGTTAGTGGAAGGACTACCAGATCAAGTATATGATAAAGATCATATATGTGATGCTTTTCAAGCTAGAAAGCAAACCAAATCATCTTTTACAAGCAAAACAGCTCACTCAACATCAAGGATACTGGAGCTGTTACATCTTGATCTGTTTGGACCAGTCAAGCCACTAAGTATAAATGGAAGAAAATACACCTTAGTAATCATAGATGATTACTCAAGATTCACTTGGGTCATCTTTCTGCTAAAGAAGAAAGAGACTCTAGACAAACTCCCTGATTTTCTACACAAGATCACCAAACAGAAGGAGATGAGTATAACCTCTATCAAAACAGATCGAGGAACAGAATTTCTCAACCAAAAGATTGAAGCATACTGCAACAAGATGGGAATCACTCATCAAACCTCTGCTGCCAGAACACCTCAACAGAATGGAGTTGTTGAGAGGAGAAACAGATCACTCAAGGAAGCAGCTCGTACTATGCTAAATGCTACCAATCTACCCAAGAAATTATGGGCAGAAGCTATCTACACAGCCTGTTATACTCAGAACAGATCATCAATAGCACTCAGACATGGAAAGACTTCATATGAAATCTGGAACAGTAGAAAGCCTAAGATCTCTTACTTTCGCACTTTCGGTGGTTTATGTTACATACACAATAATGGGAAATCTCAATTGAGGACTTTTGATAGCAAAACTGACCCTGGAATATTCTTACGATATTCTGATGTTAGTAAAGCATATCGAGTCTACAATAAGAACTCTCATATTGTGGAGGTAACACATCATGTTGTTTTTGATGAGTCCATCGTTGAGTACAGGTCACTATATGAAGAACAAACAGAAACCAGGCGACTACAAGAAAGATGAATGAACTACTACTTGAAGACATTCTTATCTGGAATTCAAATAGTGATGAAGAAGAGATTAACACTCTACCTATTGCTGAAGAAATCATACAGCAAGGGGGATCATCACAACGTGATCTGGATGAAAACAGTTATTGCAAATGATGATGAATCTGGAAATCTAAATCCAGAAGAAGGACCAGAAGAGAATCCTTTTCAAGCTTCATCAACAGTTCACACTGAATTTGAGGAACCAACAGATCAACCTGATCCTGAGATATCTGACGAAGAGATGACCAGGAGAAGGAGATGGATACAAGATCATCCACCAGAACAGATTGTTGGGAACCTAACAGATCATGTGAAGACAAGAATGCATGGAGAAAGTGCATTGTTAAGCTGCTATCTCTCTCGCATTGAACCATCTGATGCTCATGAAGCACTACAAGATGTAGATTGGATAACAACAATTCAAGAAGAACTCAATGAGCTCAAAAGGAATGAGGTCTTGTATCTCGTGGATAGGCCCAAACACCAAGGTGTGATTGGTGTAAAATGGGTGTTCAAAAATAAACGGGATGAAAATGGTGAAGTAGTCAGAAACAAAGCCAGATTAGTAGCTAATGGCTATAATCAACCAGAAGACATTGATTTTGATGAAACATTTGCACCCGTAGCCAGACTAGAAGCAATAAGACTATTCTTAGCATATGCTGCACACAAAAGGTTCAAGGTATACCAGATGGATGTCAAAAGTGCTTTCCTAAATGGTATCCTTGAAGAAGAAGTCTATGTGGAACAGCCACCTAGATTTGAAGAAGCAGATCCAAATAAAAAAGTATACAGACTGTCAAAGGCAGTCTATAGTCTAAAGCAAGCCCCTAGAGCTTGGTATGGGACCTTATCAACTTTCCTACTAGAATCTGGATTTAGAAGAGGATCTGTTGACAAAACCTTGTTTATCATCAAAGTCAAAGAGAACATTATTCTAGTACAGATCTATGTAGATGATATCATTTTTGGATCTCAATCTACCTATCTATGTGACAAATTTGCTGATCTTATGAAGAATAAGTATCAAATGTCCATGATGGGAGAAATGAGTTTCTTTTTAGGTTTGCAGGTCAAGCAGTTACCAGATGGTATCTTCATTAATCAGAAAAAATACATCAATGATCTGCTGACTAAATTTGGGTTGAAAGACAGTAACCCAGTGAAAATCCCAATGCAGACCAATTGGAAAATTGATCCTGATCCAGAGGGAAAACCAGCTAACATCACTCAATACAGAGGGATCATAGGATCATTACTCTACCTAACTACCAGTCGACCTGACATCACGTTTGCAGTAGGTTTATGTGCAAGATATCAAGCAAATCCCAAAGAGTCTCACATGGAAGCAGCTAAGAAGATATTAAGATATCTTAAGGGAACAGCCCATGTAGGATTATGGTATCCATGTGAAGACAATTTTGAGTTAACTGGATACACAGATTCAGATTATGCTTGATGTAAGCTGGACAGAAAGTCAACATCTGGTACATGTTAGTTTCTAGGAAATAAATTGATCTCTTGGTTCTCAAAGAAACAGACACCTGTTGCCACCTCAACCACAGAGGCAGAATATATGGCAGCTGGAAGTTGTTGTGCACAAATACTGTGTTTAAGACAACAGTTTAAAGATTATGAGATTGATGTTAAGGAAATACCCATTTTCTGTGACAACTCAAGTGCTATAGCAATCACACAGAATCCAGTGCTGCACACCAGATGCAAACATGTAGACGTGAGACACCATTTTATAAGGGATCATGTTGACAGAAAACATGTACAGATCGAGAAGATACACATTGAAGTACAGAGAGCTGATATCCTTACCAAAGCATTACCAGAAGAAAGATTTAAGATGCTTTGTGGTAAACTAGGACTATTAAATCTTGAAGAAAGGACCAGATTGATCTAGACCAAATCAAGTTCAATATTCCAACAGGGAATCAAAACCAGATTGACATGGTCCAGATTGATAAAATCCAGATCATGTGAAATTCCAACAAGAAATTGACACCAGATCACTAAGTACATGTCAATAGTCAAACCGATAAATCAAATTCCAATCGGGAATTAGTAAAAAGGACAACACACAAGATTGGAAAGTGGCGCAACCAGATCGATAAAACTCACTATGAAGGAGATCGATTTGGACCAGATTACTTGATGCCACGTGGATATTAATTAAATCACTTATTAAAATTCCCACTACTTGATTAAGGGGGAAAGTCAACAATATACGGCGACCATATCAACCTAATCATAGTATATATATCTAATTACTGACATATATATATACCAAATCTTTTATTTTTTGATGATTAGTACTGTGTTTGGGAAACGTGATCGAGGAGATATTTACCTATTCAAGAAAAAGTAAGAAGAGTGACGGCTACAAAATCAACGCGCCTCACTACAACCATTAGATCAAAGCGCGTGTATCATACAGCGGGTGGGAGGCATGCTCACTGATGAAATTTATACCCCCGCTGTTGCAGCCAAGATGGATGACTATGTGGAGATGACCAATCTGGAAGACATATTGATGACCCAGCATCAATCACTGTCAAATGGTCAAGTGAGGGATCTCATCTCCCACGAGGTTGACTAGTACATGTATGGAACCCTCTCCACCGTACAAGATGAGGCCATTCGCATTCTCACAGAGTTCAACAACCACCTGAAAACTCATGTTGATCAGGTTGACTCTGATTTGATAAGGATATGCAGATTGAAAATCGAGGAGCTAAGTAAAAAGATGGATGATGATCGAGCTGCTGGAGAAGAGAGGAAGGCACAGATTGATCAGACTCTTTTTACAACGGAGCTCAAGGTCAATGAGATATACAAAATTGTGACTGAATTTGCAAAGAAGGAGAAGGATATGGTCCTAACCAACCCGCATTCAAATGCTTCTAGAACCTGTTGGGGATCTGCATTTGGGGATATGGTTCTAACCAACCCGCATTCAAATGAGATATACAAAATTGTGACTGAATTTGGGAAAGAGTTTGATCTCGAGAAGATTGCTGCTTGGATAGATGGTTCTAACCAACCCGCATTCAAATGCTTCTAGAACCTGTTGGGGATCTGCATTTTTACAGAAGTTATAATAACTAATGTATTTGTTGTTTGTGGTGAAATAATGTTCATCCACAAATCGTTCTTCATTGGCCTGTCTGGCGGATGAATACATGAACAAGAAATCACTCTTTCTTAATTCATTTTGCTTGTTGTCATCCTTTGGAGATACAACTTGGCGGGGGAGTAACCCAATTGTTACTTTCTTGCTTTTGCCTTTTACAAGCGCTACTGCAAATGTATTTGGCTTCAAGGTGTCTGCATCAGAGATTAGTCTGAGTGGAGGCAGCATCTTCTCTCTGCAATAGATATCTGCAGATGTTTTAGCTTCAAGAAATGATTTATATTTCTTATGCTTTACATCAGGAACTCCTTTGCTAGCCTTTTCAGCTATGTTCCAGGTTTCGTAGATTCCTGCATTAGGACCATTAAATACGACATAATATGCCTTTGAATTTGTTGGAAATAGAATTTCCTCTGACGATTTCTCATCAACTGGAGATGATCCAGATTTATTAGGGATTCGAATTCCCATTCCGTTGGGCCTTAGATTTAAATCCGAGGGTTTTACCAACGTTGTGGAGGTCTGTACCTCAGTTTTATCTTTTGGCAAGATAATAGCCTTCAACGGATTTGTTGTTTCTTTACCGGTAGCCGTATACTCCGGAATAGTTGAATCTTTGCTCTGTAGA
Organism: Leonotis leonurus; assembly: GCA_026898415.1. NCBI lineage: Eukaryota > Viridiplantae > Streptophyta > Magnoliopsida > Lamiales > Lamiaceae > Leonotis > Leonotis leonurus. The sequence continues at coordinate 87,873 of JAPKLX010000540.1, read as the reverse complement.
GAGTAAGGAGATTCAAATTCCTTTTGTTGTTCGTCTCTTTTGAGAGAGACTACAAATTTGATCTGCTGTAACAGACAGCGACCAGATCGATGACCAGATCGATAGTTACAGCGAAGCACCAGATCGATAGAGTCATCAAACCACCAAATGACATCATCCTACACATCATACCATCTTGCCACATCAAGATTGAAGCCTATCCAACAGGGATTGGAAAGAGAATCTTCGATTGACACAAAAAAGGAAAGAAATCGTTGGCAATCTGCTTTCCATAAACTGAAGATTGAGTCAACGTTTCTACAAGGCAAGAAGAGATATGATGGACATTATTGATTGACAATATACCATCAATCTCACGCCAATCAACAACGGCTAGAATTTTCAAATTCAATGCCTATATATATTTGGAGTTCAAATCTGGACAATATACAACATACGCGAGCTATACCATCAACATACTCTCAAGCTATCAACTTTCATCCAGACTTAGAGCTTCAAAAGATTTGTGATTCTACATCACACCAACCACCTCGATTCAAGTCTGTCTTATCGAGTGAAAGGAGATCACCTCGCTAGCTAGTAGATTTCTAGTGGTAACGTAGAGGTAATCTGTTGTAAAGGGACACGACCTTTATATCGTGCATAAGTATCTTTCTAGTTTTTATAGATACTTGTGACTCGTTCTCCACGAGTATAAACAAACAGAGTATCCTAGTAGTGGATAATCTGGTCTAGTTTTGACCAGATCGTGGACGTAGGGATTTCCTGAACCACGTTAAACAACTGTGTTCTTTACATTCCTGCATATTTACTTTCAGTTGTTTATTATTCTAACCTTCTGCACTATCATATAAATCTACATCTCAATCAATCTGCTGAACAATCTGAATAATTCCTAAAGTTTTCTAAACAAGAGCACTCATTAAATCCACCATTATTCCGCACACACTCAACACTCAGAAAGTAATAAGATCACTCTTATTATTAGTTAAGTGTTTACACTAACAGAGCAATCTGTTTGGACTAAACTGGTATCGATCTGTGTATCAATCTATTTAGTCATCTGCCGAACAATTTCTTATACAGAATAGCTTGAACTCTCTGATAATTTGTCAAGAAAACTGAAAAATTTGTATTTGGTGTATTCCCCCCCCC
>JAPKLX010000540.1:66383-86618 GCA_026898415.1 Leonotis leonurus | reverse complement strand
CCATACACCAAACCTTGCTCTTTCATTACCAACAACAAGTTGCTCATGGAGTTTTTTATGATTGCCAAGAGAACGGACAAGATGGAAGTGAAATCGAGAAAATATCGTAGATTCTACAAGGACAACAAAAGTAGATATCAGAAGAATAGAGATCAAGATCGATCTGATAACAAAGACGAGATAAAAAGTAATGGTAAGACATCTAACTCTATTGATTATACTTGTTATGGTTGTGGCAGAACGGGTCATTTCAAGACAAATTGTCCTGACTTATCCAAAAGACAGAGAGAAGAGTTAAGAGCCATAAGAGATCGAAAGCTTAAAGCTCAACGCAAAGCTATGCTAGCTGAAGTAGACTCAAGCAGTTCGAGCCATCTATCAGAGTGTTCATCAAAGAACGATGAAGCATTCTATGTACATGACACAAAAGAAGATTGTGATGAATGCTACTTGGGAATAGACAACGGTCTTCACCAGATCGAGGTAAACTCCCATGTTTCTATATCATCAAATAATCCTATCTGTTATTCGGGTAATGAAGATGAAGCTGAAGTCTCATGGGAAGAGAACAATGAGATGTTCAAAAGCTATACAAGCATAAAAAAATTATTCTCTGAAGTCATTAAGGAGAATGACAAGCTGAACGAAACAGTAAAGATATTGAGTGAAGCAAACACAAAGCTTTCTACTCAAGTAAACGATCTGGAAGGAAAGATCAAGTTAAAGATCTGAAGAACAAGAAGAATCAGCCCCAGAAAATGATGATGAAAGAAGCAGGATACAAGAAGTACTATCAGATGAAAGGACAACATGCTGACTATGTTAAAACTGATGGAAACCAGAAACAAAAGAATACCAACAGATCATCAACTAAGAAGAAGATCAACTGGGATAATGTTGAAAGGAACCATCCATCTGTCTACAAAGAAATCTCAAGAATAGATGATGCAGGGAGACAGATCACCTGTTATATTTGTACTCCTAAAACTAAATTAATGTGGGTTCCTAAGGGAACATTTGCTACTAACCAAACATCCATTTGGATTATTGATAGTGGATGTTCAAAGCATATGACATGTGACAAGAACTCTCTATCAGATTATGTGGAAAGAAAAGGTCCACAAGTAACCTTTGGTTGTAACTAAAAAGGTTATACCAGAGGATACGGTAATATCAAGATTGACAAGACCACCATCACGAATGTATCTTATGTGGAGGGTGTTAGTCATAATCTATTCTCTGTTAGCCAATTATGTGCTAGTGGTAATCAGATTGTCTTAGTGACTAGACATGTCTCGATCTGGTTTGTCCATTGTTCTTCACAAAACAATTGTTAGCATAAAAAACAATCTGATTACCATATTTTTAGGATATTACCATATCCTCTGGTATAACCTTTTGAGTTACAACCAAAGGTTACCTGTGGACCTTGTCAATCTTGTTATTACCATATTTTTAGGATATTCTAATGTTAGCAAAGCTTATAGGGTTTACAATAAGAAAACTCATGTTGTGGAGGTAACACCTCATATTGTATTTGATGAGACTATTCTTGAATACAGAGAAACAGGTGACGAACAAGTTCACAACCAAATTAACAATAGAAGATCATGAGGGATATTACTTGAAGATATCCTGATCTGGAACTCAACAGAAGGAGATGAGATCGATGTTCAACCTATAGCTGAGACTAGTACACAGCAAGGGGGAACAACTCACATTGATCCGGACCAGAACAGATCGATCCCAGAAGATAGTGAACTTATAAGAACAGATGGTAGAGAATTTGCTCAGAGTCAACCTGAAGAATCCAGAGAGATTAGCAACAACCAGAATGTCAACCAAGAGATAGAAGAAGAAAACCCATTTCAAGAAAATTCAACAGCACACCCTGAGTTTGAGGGACCAACAGTAGAATGGGACCTGAGATATCAGAAGAAGAGATGTCCAGATGAAGGAAGTGGATACAAGATCATCATCCACCAGAACAGATTATTGGGAACCCATCAGATCGTGTAAAAACTAGAAGAATGCATGGAGAGAGTGCACTTCTAAGTTGTTACCTATCTCATGTTGAACCATCTGATGCATATGAAGCATTACAAGATGCAGATTGGGTCATTGCTATGCAAGAAGAACTCAATGAGTTTTAGAGAAATCAAGTTTGGTATCTTGTAGATCGACAAGACACCAAGGAGTAATAGGTGTTAAATGGGTATTCAAGAACAAACGAGATGAGAATGGTGAAGTTGTGACAAACAAGGCCAGATTAGTTGCTAAAGGATACAGTCAACAAGAAGGCATTGATTTTGATGAAATATTTGCACCAGTTGCCAGATTGGAAGCAATCAGATTATTCTTGGCATATGTAGCGTACAAGAGATTTAAAGTTTACCAGATGGATGTCAAGAGTGCTTTCTTAAATAGTATTCTAGAAGAAGAAGTGTATGTGGAACAACTACCTGGTTTTGAAGAAGGCAACCCAGGCCAGAAGGTTTATAGATTAGCAAAAGCAGTTTATGGGTTGAAACGAGCTCTCAGAGCGTGGTATGAGACATTATCAACATTTCTGCTGGAATCATGATTTAGAAGAGGATTAATTTACAAGACACTGTTCATAATCAAGGTCAAGGAACATATCCTTTTAGTGCAGATATACGTTGATGATATCATTTTTGGATCACAATCTAGTTATTTATGTGATAACTTTGCAGAGCTTATGAAAAATAAGTATGAAATGTCCATGATGGGGAAAATGAATTTCTTTCTAGGTTTGCAGGTGAAGCAACTACCAGATGGGATATTCGTTAATCAAGCGAAGTACATTCATGATTTGATCACCAAATTTGGAGTGAAAGATAGTAAACCTATCAAGATTCCAATGCATACCAATGGGAAGATCGATCCAGACCCAGAAGGGAAATCAGTAAACATAACTCAATATAGGGATATCATTGGTTCATTACTATAATTAACTGCAAGTTGACCTGACATTACTTTTACAGTTGGAGTATGTGCTTGATACCAGGCTGATTTAATCCTAAAGAGTCACATATGGAATAAGCCAAGAAGACACTAAGATATCTTAAAGGAACAACACACATTGGATTATGGTATCCATGTGATGACAATTTGAGTTAACAAGTTATTCAGATTCAGATTATGTAGGATGTAAGCTTGACAAAAAGTCAACATCTAGAACCTGTCAATTTCTTGGAAACAAACTGATCTCATAGTTTTCAAAGAAGCAAACATTTGTTGCTACATCAACAAAAGAAGCAGAATATATGGCCGAAGGAAGCTGTTGTGCATAGATACTTTGGTTAAAGTAGAAGCTTAAGGACTACGAGATTGATGTAAAAGAGATACATATATTCTGTGATAGTTCAAGTGCTATTGCTATAACGCAAAATCCAGTCCTACATCCGAGATGCAAGCATGTAGAAGGATGAAGGGGTGGAACTGTCAGAGATCACTGCTGAACAGCTGCAAGAGGTTGTGGAGAAGGTGATGGTTATTCCCATCTCATACACTGGAAGGATGTTCCAGAGAGCCTTGCTTCAACCAGGGTACAAGCTGGCAACAGAGACCCCTCAATATGTGGAGCCAGAGTCCTCTTTTGACCATAACCAGACCAAGGACTTCTCTCCCACGAGGACAGCAACTCCCTCACCAGATCATATGCAGTGAATCAATGAAGAAAGAAGAGGAGGAAGAGGAATTCGATGAGGAGATGGAGAAGAAACGACAAGATGAGGAGGTTATTCATTTATTAGAAAATGAGGTAGAGTATTTTGTTCTGCAAGATTTTCCAGGAATTCATCTGCTCCTAGAGAGCCATGGAGCTGCTCGAAGGGTGAAACTTTATCTGCTGATCAAAGACAGTGAGTATTATGTCTTTGATGCACAGCCACAGACCAAATCAATAGAGGAATTGAAGGTAGAAGACGCCACTTTATTGAGCCTTCTACAAGCCAATTCTGTTGGAGAAGTAAGGGAAGAATATCACCAGATGATTCTTGCCATCATGAAACACGAAGCCAAACTACGGAAGATCGACCTGAAATCATTCTATGCCGATAGAATGGATTTCTTTACAAGTGTTACTGGATCAGATGATGAAGCTGACCAGGATGTGCAAATGGGCGATCAAGGCGATGCTCAAGCAGAAAGACCCAGCACATCTACTGGCCAACCCGCGCAATCAGCTGCTGACCAGCCCAAGACAGCAGAAGGAAGTACAAAGGAGGCAGAATGGCCAAAGAAGCAAGCAAAGAAGATACCAACTGTGATCTTGGATCCAGTTGATGAAGAGCCCGTGGGGAAATAGGCCACGCAAGTCCTGAAACGTCATCCTGGAAAAGGCCACACAAGTCCTTGTTGATTTCATTCAGTATCAGAAGGACTATGTGAATAATATAGACAAAGACCTGCATAGAAAGCTGAGAAACGAGGTCAAAGAGCTAAATAAGAAGATGGATCATGACAGAGAAGCAGCTGACATAGCTAGAGAGAAATCAGATCAGAAGCTGGAGACAGATGAAAAGAAGGTCCATCAGACTGTTCTTGCACTGGTCACTGACCTATTAGCCAAGGAGAAGGATCTGATTGATGAGGCCGTCAAAGCTCAATCGGCTTCTATCATTACTGAAATCAAGGAGGCCACTACCATGGAGATTCACACACAATTTGCTACCTTTGAGAGGTAGAAGTTCGTGGAAATCCTGAAGGACAATCAAGTCAAGGTTCTTGATGATCTGCTCTACCCAACTCCTGCAGAATTTGATCATCAGAACACCAGACTCAACAATGTAGAAGAACTTCAAGGCACTTATGATGCAACCCTATCCACAATGAATAGCAGATTGGAGAAGAAGTTAGGAGATGCTGACCAGAATATCACCTTCCTGCTCAACGCAAAGCAGATGCCGAGCTGAAGCTCGAGGAGATGAAGGCAGAGATCGATTCCCTTCGCACACTCATCAAGACAACATTTGATGACGTCGAAAAGGGGGAAAGATCTAGAAAAGGTGGAAAGGGTGGAGCAGGAGGAGGAAACTTTGATCAAGCTGATAAAGGAGGACCAAATGGAGGTCCAGAAGGAGATGTAGAAAGTGAAGGGCTAGATGAATCTGCTGGAGCAGATCAGCCATTCACGGAGAGATCATACACACCTCCAAGAGCTGATCAAACAATTGAGCCAACACAACAACAGCAGCAAGGACCAGATAAAGGGAAAAAGTCTATGGCAGATGAAGGAGACCAGATTGCTGAGCTACTACTATTTGGTGTAAGCAAGGCACAAGCATGTGACCCAGCATTGAGGGCATATTTCAACAAAGAACAGGCAGAAAGGGAGAAGAAGCTAGCAGAACAGGAGGTCAAAGAGAAGTCTGTCCAAACACCCTTCTCTCCGCCCTGATCAGAACACTCTCAACAAACTTCATAGTCCACTACCCAGTACAAGAAGAAGAAAAAGCCATTCACAGCTTGGAAACTCTTTATGCAGAAGAAGACACCCAAAGTGTTGGTCCCGAAAGAGCAAGGTTTGGTGTATGGGGGGGGGGGGGGCCCAATACACCAAATACAAACTTTTCAGTTTACTTGGTTATTTATTAGAGAGTTCAAGCTATTCTTAAACAAGAAATTGCTTTGCAGGTGACTAACCAGATTGATCAGCAGATCGATACCAGATCAGTCCAAACAGATTGCTCTCTAGTGTAAATGCTTAGCCAATAATTAGAGTGATCTTTATTACTTTCTAAGTATTGTGTGTGCGGAAAATATGGTGGATTAGAGATGCAGACAATATGATAGTGCAGAGAGTTAGAATAATAAACAACTGAAAGTAAAAATGCAGAAGGATAAATGACACAGTTGTTTAACGTGGTTCGGGAAATCCCTATGTCCATGATCTGATCAAAACTAGATTAGATTATCCCCTACTAGGATACTCTTCTTCTTTATACTCGTGGAGAACGAGTCACAAGTATTAATCAAAGCTAGAAGGATACTTATGCACGAAGTAAGGGTCGTGTCCCTTTACAACAGATTACCTCTACGTTACCACTAGAAAACTACTAGCTAGCAGGGTGATCTCCTTTCTCTCGATAAGACAGACTTGAATCGAGGTTGGGTTGGTGTGATGCAGAATCACAGGTTATTTGAAGCTCTTAGTCTGGTTCAGAGATTGATTTCTTGAAAGCAGATTGTCGATGTAGCGCATGTCCTTTTATCCAGACCTTGAACTTCAAATATATAGGCTTTGAATTTAAAATTCTAGCCGTTGTTGATTGGTGTGAGATTGATTGTAGATTGCCAATCAATGATATCCATCATATCTGTTCTTGCCTTGTAGAAACGTTGAATCAATCCTCTAAGTGTGGAATGCAGATTGTTAACGATTACTTTCCTTCCTTGTGTCAATCGCGGATTCTCTTTCCAAATCCTATTGGATGGATTTCAATTTTGACGTAGCAAGAGGATATGATGTTTAGCATGATGTCATCTGGTGGTTTGATGACTCTATCGATCTGGTGACACGCTGTGATCATCGATCTGGTCGGTGATCTGGTTGTTGTCTGTTACAGCAGATCGATTTCCTCTTGGCGAAAAATCTTGGCCTTCATCCTATACTATTTATAGAAATGACTTCTATAGGAATAATGTTAAGTCATCTCCTAATCTGTTCTCTATTAGAATTCACTTTATACGTAGTGATCTGTTAACACGTAGAACAGTTTAACTCTAAAAAGGACTAAGTGTGTTTCGAGATCATCATCAAAACTGAAATACTTTAGGGTTCCCAACACAAAGACAACTGGGTACCAAAAGAAGAGCAGAAGGAGTGGGAATTGGTAAAGCAAGGATTAATCATGAATAGATACTTTCTGAAGGAACCTACCTATTCTGAATCTACACCAGATGAAGACTTCCACCAGTACTTGGACAACTTCGTGGACAAAGCATTAATTCAGAGGATCAGATCGGCTATCGAGAAGGTTAAAATCAAGATTAAGGCACCTGCAAGGGTGTATATGGTATGCCTGATGATCCTTGGAAGCAATATACCTGATAAGACCTCCATTCTCAACTACATGATCGACAACCATGATCCCAACTATGCAAGAGTGAGAGATGAGATCTACGAGAGTGTACAGCTGACCTCCGATGCTCAGAGAGAGAAGATGAAGAAGAGAGGAGCTGGCAGATGGTTTTCTTAGAATTTATCTTATTTTATATCCATCTGTTCTCTTACTATTTATTTGGTTTTGGACCTCTCGTGTAACTCACTTAAACTTATTTGATATTTGAATATATGTGGGTTATCTGATGACAACTTCTCATTGTCAAGAACCAGATTAATGTTTTATGTTCGTTTTAATTAATAACGACTCTTAACCCTTCTGGTAAATTCAAACCAGATCAAACCTTTAATGTTTTACTAGGGTTATTGTAAAGTGTGGTTTCGACATCATCAAAAAGGGGAAAATTGTTGGGAACCTTTCACAAAATTTAGTTTTGATGATGTTCTTTTGAAACACACTTAGAATTATTTCTATTTGTTAGGCCTTAATTTGATCTACTTGTAACAGATCACTAACTTATAAAGTGAATCTGATTGAGAACAAGTCTATAGACCAGGTTAGATAATGACTTAGAATGTATATGATTATATCCTATAGAACTCATCTGGTTAGTTGTTGTTCTATTTTAAGATCCAGATCAGCAGGAGCCTACAAGCAAACAAATGATCTGATCGATGGCCACTCAATCTGGTTATGAAGAGAATATTCACAGAGATTGCAGCCATGCTATGGAACAGTTTGGAGTAGATTGATGTTGACCAGATTGACATTAATCTGTTGGCCAGATCATGCAATATGGAGTGAGCCTGCCCAAGACAAGATCAAATAGTCATCTGACATACAAATAAATTGTCTAGATGTACTTAGAAGAATCCCACTCAAATTGCCACATCAGTAAATCTCACGATGATGGAAAGTATATCAATTAGAGATCAAGAATGGAAGGTGGATCAATCAACAGCATGAAGAAGGAAAGAGAATCAATCATCATCTGCTTTCCATATATCAAGTATTCGGTCAACCTTTCACACAAGGCAAGAGAAGACATTTTGGGATTCATATCTTTTGATTGGCAATCATCATTTATTACAAGCCAATCAAGCCCAACGGTTAGAATTTCAAAATTCTACACGTATAAAAGCTTGGAACCAAATCTAGAAGAGTACAGATACACGAAGCATACTAACGATCAAACAAGCCGTTACTCTGCTAAGAAATCAAATCACTCATCGAAGCATTCATTGAGAAGATTTCTACATTCCAGATAGAGCTCTAAGTCTTTCGTGATCAAAATCACATCAGTCGATTTAAGTCTGTCTTATCGAGAAGAAGAAGGAGGATATCTTCGCTAGATAGTATTTTTCTAGTGAATTAACGTGAAGGTATTCCGTAGCATTTGTAATTGTAAGTTTTAAAGGGACACGACCCTTATTTGTGTATAAATTTCAATTTGGTTGTGATTGGAACTTGTGGCTCGTTCTCAGCGAGTATAAAGAAGAGAGTATCCTAATAGTGGATATCTAATCCGGTTTGGATTGGACCGTGGACGTAGGGGGTTTCCCGAACCACGTAAAAACAACTGTGTTATTTACTTTATGCATCTTTACATTCAGTTGTAGTATTCACTAACCAGCACGAGCATTCAATCTGCATTCTTAATCAATCTGTTAATCTACTTGGTTAAGTTTTCTAAAAGTTTTCTAATAAAGAGCACAGACTAAGTCCAACAAATTCCGCACACAACGCTCTGTTGGATAGAAAAATCACTCGTGCTATCTACTAAGTGTTTATCACGAGAGAAATCTTTCAGGACCAACACTAAACCTTAAATCATAATCCTAAAACTTAAACCTATAATTAAACTCTAAACACCAAACTAAACCCTAATTCCTCTGATCCAAAAAAAAGGATGAAAAAAAAAAAAAAAAAAACTAAACACTAATTCCTAAACCCAAAACCTTGAACTAAACCATAAAACCTAAAGAAAACCTTATACCTTAAACTAAACCCTAAATCCTAAATCCTAAACCCTAAACACTAAAATTTAAACTAAACACTAAACCCTAAACAAAAAGTCTAAACCTTAAATCCTTAACCCTAAACCCTAAACCCCAAATCCTAACCCTAAATCCTAAACTAAACCTTAATCCTTAAACCATAGTAGGACCATTAACTAAACCCTAAACCTTATTAATAAACATAAAAATCTTAAACCCTAAACCTTTAATTAAACTCTAACCCCAAAATAAACCCTAAACCCTAAACTAAACCCTAAATCCTAAACCCTAAACCTTGAACTAAACCCGAAAACCTAAACTAAAACCTATTGGTCCCGAAAGAGCAAGGTTTGGTGTATGGACTGGGGGGGGAATACACCAAGTACAAACTTTTCAGATTACTTGACTAGTTAACTTAGAGAGATTAAGCTTTCCCGTGGAGAAATTGCTTAGTTTAACAAATCAGATCGATAACTATATCGATAGATGATCTTTCCAGATAAAGTCTCTTGTGAGTAACACTTAGCATATAGCAAGAATGATCTTGCTATCCAACAGAGCGTTGTGTGCAGAATATGGTGGACTTAGTTTAACAAAATACTTTGAAAACTTTAACCAGGTCGTTAACAGATTGATTAAGGCAATGCAATTTTGAATGCTCGTGCTGGGTTAGAAGATAAACAACTGAAAAAAAGATGCGTAAAGTAAATAACACAGTTGTTTTTACATGTTTCGGTAAAACCCCTACGTCCACGGTCCAACCCAAACTAGATTAGATATCCACTACTATGATACTCTCTTCTTTATACTCGCTGAGAATGATCCACAAGTTCCAATCACAACTAGAGTGAAACTAGTGCACGAATAAGGGTCGTGTCCCTTTACAACTTGCAGATAAATATGTTACAAGGTACCTTCACGTTAATCCACTAGAAAACTACTAGCTAGCGAAGATATCTTCCTCTTTCTCTCGATAAGACAAATTTAAATCGAGTGTGGTGTGATTTCGATCACGAACGGCTTAGAGCTTATTCTGGAATGTATAAACCTCCTCGTTGAATGCTTCAATAATTGAGTTGATTTCTTGGCAGAGTAACAACTTTGTAAAACTTGTGCTTGGAATCGTCAGTTGTGCCTCATACTCTTCCAGGCTTTGTTCCAAGCTTTTATAGGTGTAGAATTTTAAATTCTAATCGTTGACTCTTAATTGGTGTGTAATAAATGTTGATTTACCAATCAAGAGATATAAATCTCTGAATATCTCCTCTTGCCTTGTATGAAAGGTTGACCGAATCTTTGATTTATGGAAAGCACATAGTTGATTGATCCTCTTTCCTTCTTCACGCTGCAATTAATCAAACGCCATATCACTTGTTGATATGCTCCAGGACAGGTTCACTCTTTAAGGCATGATTTGGTCAACCAGATTAACTTCAATCTGAGTCTTGATGGTTTGGTTCAAATCTTGCTCCAATTGATGTTTATCTGGGTCAATCTGCTTTAGAACAGATTGAGTGACCTTCCATCTAACAAATCATCTGCTTTTTGTAGGTTTGCTGGTCTGCTTCTCCAAATAATATATTATCTGGTCAAATGACTCCTATAGGATGAAATCCTTTACATCTTTAGTCATCAGCTAACCTGGTCTTGCTCTCTTTCAGATTCACTTCATAATTATAGTGAACTATTACATGTAGAATAAGTTGCCCTAGCAAACAAAAAATAATACTAAGTGTGTTTCGAAAGAACATCATCAAAACTAAAATTTGTGAGGGGTTCCCAACAATTTCCCCCTTTTTGATGATTTCGAAACCACACTTTACAATATAACCATAATTTAAGCATTAAGATCTGTTGGGAACCCCGAAGTATTTTGGTTTTGATGATGATCTCTCGAAACACACTTAGGCTTTACAACTTTAATTAGTGTTAAACTGTTCTACATGTTAACAGATCACTACGCTTAAAGTGAATTCTGATAAAGAACAGATTAGGAGATGACTTAGCATGTAAATGAATTACTCCTATAGAAGTCATTTCAATAGCCTACGTTGATGATCAAGATATTTCCATCAAAAGAGAAAATCGATCTGCCAAGACAGTCAGCGACCAGATCAGCGACCAGGTCACCAACCAGATTGTTGGGAACCCCGCAATTAATTTGAGTTTTGATGATGTTCCCTCGAAAACATACTTAGGTTTACTCATGTTCTCTATATATTACTTCTATCTGCCTCTATGTAACAGGAATCTAAAGCTTTCAAACAGAAAGTTGAACCAGCAAGTCTTAGACAGAAAGTTGGAGCAAGTCAACTTTAACAGAAAGTTGAACCAGCAAGTCTCAGACAGAAAGTTGAACCAGCAAGTCTCAGACAGAAAGTTGAAGCAAGTCTCGGACAGAAAGTTTGAGCAAATCAACTTTAACAGAAAGTTGTTCAACCAGAAAGTGTTTAACCAGCATTCAACCAGAAAGGCATTAAAACCAGAAAAGGCCTAACCAGAAGGTTCCAATCAAACAGAAAGAGTTGAACCAACCAGAAGTGACAACAGATCGATAGAACTATCAAAACCACCAGAAGACATTGTCCTACTCATCATATCCACTTACCACGTCAGTATTAAAGTCCATCCATTGAGAATTGGAAGGAAAATCCCTGATTGACATGAAGAAGGAAAGTAATCACAATCGATCTGCCTTCCATACATAAGAAGATTCAGTTAACGCTCAACAAGGAAAGAAGAGATATGATGAATAACATTAATTGGCATCCACAATCAAATCACGCCAATCAACAAACGGCTAGAATTTCAAATTCAAAGCCTATATATATATATTTGGAGTTTTAAAGTCTGAAAAACACGAGCGCTACATTGAAGAAACACTCTCAAGAAATTCTATCTCACGTCAGACAAAAGCTTCAAACTGTTTGTGCTCGCAATCACATCAACCCAACCTCGATTCAAGTCTGTCTTATCGAGAGAAGAAGGAGATCTTTGCTAGCTAGTAGCTTTCTAGTGGATTAACGTGAAGATATCCTGTTTTACAGTAGTTTTCTGTAAGTTGTAAAGGGACACGACCCTTACTTCGTGCATAAGTATCACTCTAGTTGTGATCGATACTTGTGACTCATTCTCCACGAGTATAAAGAAGCAGAGTATCCTAGTAGTGGATAATTTGGTCTAGTTTTGACCAGATCGTGGACGTAGGGATTTCCCGAACCACGTTAAACAACTGTGTGCTTTACATTCCTGCACTTTTAATTTCTGTTGTTTATTATTCTAATCTTTCACACTATCATTCGATCTACATGTCAATCAATCTCCTTAACAATCTGGATAATTCCTAAGGTTTTCTAAACATGAGCAATCACTAATCCACCATTATTCCGCACTCACTCAACACTCAGAAAGTAATAAGATCACTCTTATTATTAGCTAAGTGTTTTCACTAAGAGAGTAATCTGTTTGGATCAAGACTGCTATCGATCTGTCTAGTCATCGACGAGCAATTTCTATACAGAATAGCTTGAACTATCTATTAACTTGTCAAGTAAACTGAAAAGTTTGTATTTGGTGTATTCCCCCCCCCCCCATACACCAAACCTTGCTCTTTCGGGACCAACAAGTGGTATCAGAGCAGTGGTTCAAACGACCATTATTTTGTTTCACAGGGATAAAACCTGCGTGGTCAACTTGAATAGATCTAGGAAAACCTTTTTCACTCACGTGCATACTATCTGCTATGGAATCATCTGTTATCAGGGCATGTGAAGAATTCTCCATCCAAGGTTATAGAGAGTGGAGCTTCAGAATCAAAATGTGCCTCAAAGCACATCACTGTTTGATGTTGAAAGTTGAAGAAGGACCATTAGCCATTACATAAGAAACAACTCGCATCACTGAAACAGGAGTTGTCAAAGAATCTGTGTTAAAGGATCCCAGAAAATACACTTCTGAAGAAAGGAGAGAAGCAAATCTTGATGACTTTGCCAAAGGAATCATCTCCAACACGGTCAAAGGCATACATTTGGCTAAGATCCAAGATCTGGATACTTCCAAAGAGATGTGGGAAGCCTTAAGAGACCTAGCCCTAGGATCTGAAGTAATGATTGAGAACAAGCTGTCTCTTGCCTGCAACAAATATGATGAATTCAAAATGAAACCAGGCGAGACAATAGAACAGATGAAGATGAGATTCACAGGAATCCTCCTTGAGATATCTGCATTCAAAAAGAACAAATATACTCAAAGGGAGAAGAACATGAATGTACTTAGAGCTCTTCCACCAAGCTGGGAGATCTATGCTGCAATGCAACCCCTTCGTGCAGACTTTAATGAATTGTCCACTGAAGCCTTATTTGATCACCTTGAAGGTCATGAGTGTGACATTCAAAGAATTCGAGGACCATATCATCTGTCCAAAAAGGGAGAAAGCAGCTCGAAGAAAGATAAAGAGGTAGCCTTCAAAGCGAAGAGTAAACCAGATGATCTTTCTGAGCCTGCTACTCTAGATGAAGAGAAAGGCTATGACAAACTCTTAAAAGAGTTCGCAATGATCGCCAAACGAATGGACAAGATGGAGACCGGATCAAAGAAATACAGACGCTTCTACAAAGATAACAAGAAAAACTTCTATAAGAAGCATGACAATGATCGATCTGATGACAAGAATGAATTCAAGAAGCAAACTGCTAAAATAGCAAAGACCTCTAGCTCTACAGATTACACTTGCTTTGAATGTGGCAGAACAGGTCACTTCAAAACAGACTGTCCTGATCTGTCCAGAAGCCAAAGAGAAGAACTAAGAGCTAAAAGAGATCGAAAGCTTAAATATGAACGCAAAGCCATGATAGCTGAACAGAACTCAAGCAGCTCGAGTCATTTCTCAGATAGCTCATCAGAAAATGATGAAGCTTTCATAGCTGATGACAAAGAAAGCTGGAATGAATGCTATATGGGATTGGACACCGGTCTAGATGATGTTGAGGTAAATTCTTGCTACTCAAATTCCTCAAATAATAACAATCTTGAAATAGATGGGGATGTTCAAAAGATACTCATGGGATGAAATAGATGAGATGTTCAAAAGTTACTCAAGCATCAAGAGATTGTTTAGAGAAGTTGTTGAAGAAAACGACAGATTAAAGAAAGTTGAGCAGACTCTAAGCACAGCAAACACACAATTTGTCGCTAAAATGAACGATCTGGAAGAACAGATCAAGAGAAAAGACAGTGAGATCCACTCACTTAATTTAAAAATTAAGGATCTGGTTACCAGAAACAATGTTGCTGAGGAGAAGATCAAGAAAGGCAAGGAAATGATTTACAAAAGTGATGAACGTGCCAAACTGCTAATCAACATGCAGCAAAAAGGCACATCTGGATTAGGATATCCAGGTCACTCAGAAAAATCTTCGGCAACCATAAGCTTTGTACCAGAAAGGAAGAAAATGCCAGATCAAGTGAAGGACTTGAAAAACAAGAAAGGCTATCCTCAAAAGATGATAATAAAAGATGCGAAGAACAAGCAGTATCATCAAACAAAGGGACAACCAGCTCACTACACAGAAGTAGATCACCTTCAAAAAGCAAATGTCAACAGGACAGCTCATAATAAAAAGAACTTGAAGAATGGTGAAACAGAACGATTTCATCCATCTGAAATTCACACTCTATCTAAAGTTGACAATGAGGGGAACATCATTACCTGCTATATTTCTTTTCCTAACCCTAAAATGTTCTGGATTCGAAAAGGAATATTCGCTAATAATTAAGCACCCAAACGTTGAAAGGGTAGCTAAGTTTGATTAATTGCAGGATCAAAGAACTGCAAGAAGGAGTAAGGTAGCAAGAGGAACAATCTGGATAATAGATAGTGGTTGTTCAAAACACATGACATGTGATAAGAACCTACTATCAGATTACATAGAGAAACCAGGACCACAGGTTACTTTTGGATGCAATTCAAAAGGATATACCAGAGGATATGGAAACATCAAAGTTGGCAAGACCGCTATCACAAATGTATCATATGTTGAGGGTCTTAGTCACAATCTGTTTTCTTTAAGTCAGTTCTGTGCTAATGGTAATCAGATTGTTTTTGATACTAACAACTGTCTGGTGACGAATAAGGAAGGAGATGAAATACTCCTTACCGGTAAATTGCAGGATAGATTATACATTGTCCAGTGGACAAACCAGATCGAGACCTGCTTAGTCACTAAGACTGTATCAGAAACCAGCTGGTTATGGCATAGGAGATTAAGCCATCTAAACTTCAAGTCAATTAACAGGATTGCCAAGGAAAGGTTAGTGGAAGGACTACCAGATCAAGTGTATGATAAAGATCACATATGTGATGCTTGTCAAGCTGGAAAGCAAACCAGATCATCATTTACAAGCAAAACAGCTCACTCAACATCAAGGATACTGGAGCTGTTACATCTTGATCTGTTTGGACCAGTCAAGCCACTAAGTATAAATGGGAGAAAATACACATTGGTAATCATAGATGATTACTCAAGATTCACTTGGGTCATCATTCTGTTAAAGAAGAAAGAGACTCTAGATAAAGTCCCTAATTTTCTAAACAAGATCACCAAACAAAAAGAGATGAGTATAACCTCTATCAGAACAGATCGAGGAACAGAATTTCTCAACCAGAAGATTGAAGCATACTGCAACAAGATGGGAATCACTCAGCAAACATCTGCTGCTCGAACTTCTCAACAGAATGGAGTTGTTGAGAGGAGAAACAGATCACTCAAGGAAGCAGCTCGCACAATGCTCAATGCAACCAATCTACCAAAGAAATTCTGGGCAGAAGCAATCTACACAGCCTGCTACACTCAAAACAGATCATCCATCACACTCAGACATGGAAAGACACCATATGAGATATGGAACAGCAGAAAGCCTAAGATTTCTTATTTTCGTACTTTTGGCTGTTTGTGTTACATACACAATAATGGGAAATCACAATTGAAAACTTTTGAGAGCAAAACTGACCCTGGAATATTCTTAGGTTATTCTGATGTTAGTAAAGCTTATTGAGTTTACAATAAGAACTCTCATATTGTGGAGGTAACACCTCATGTTATCTTTGATGAGTCTATTGTTGAGTACAGGTCACTAGATGAAAAGCAGACAGAAAACCAGGTGACTACCAGAAGGATGAATGAACTACTACTTGAAGATATTCTTATCTGGAATTCAAAAAGTGAGGATGAAGAAATTGTCACTCCACCCGTTGCTGAAGAGATCATACAGCAAGGGGGAATATCACAACAAAATCTGGATGAAAACAGATCATCAACAGAAGACAATGAAACAATTATTACAAATGATGATCAACATGAAAATCCAAATCTAGAAGAAAGTCCAGATGAGAATCCATTTCAAACTATATCAACAGCACACCCCGAGTTTGAGGAATCAACAGATCAACCTGATCCTGAGATATCTGATGAAGAGATGACCAGGAGGAGGAGATGGATACAAGATCATCCACCAGAACAGATCGTTGGGAACCCACCAGATGGATGTCAAAAGTGCATTCCTAAATGGTATCCTTGAAGAGGAAGTATATGTGGAATAGCTAGCTGGATTTGAAGAAGCAGATCCAGATCAGAAAGTATACAGATTGACTAAGGCAGTCTATGGTCTAAAGCAAGCCCCTAGAGCTTGGTATGAGACATTATCAACATTCCTACTAGAATCTGGATTCAGAAGAGGATCTGTTGACAAGACTTTGTTTATCATCAAAGTCAAAGAAAATATTCTCTTAGTCCAGATCTATGTAGATGATATCATTTTTGGATCTCAATCTACCTATCTGTGTGACAAATTTGCTGAACTTATGAAAAATAAGTACCAAATATCCATGATGGGAGAAATGAGTTTCTTTTTAGGTTTGCAGGTCAAGCAGCTACCAGATGGTATCTTTATTAATCAGACAAAATACATCAACGATCTACTGACCAAATTTGGGTTAAAAGACAGTAACCCAGTGAAAATCCCAATGCAGACCAATGAGAAGATAGATCCAGATCCAGAAGGCAAACCAGCAAGCATAACACAATACAGAGGCATTATTGGCTCACTACTGTACCTTACTGCAAGTCGACCAGATATTACATTTGCAGTTGGAGTATGTGCCAGATATCAAGCCAACCCCAAAGAATCACATATGGAAGCTGCCAAAAGGATACTTAGATATCTTAAAAGAACAGCTCACATTGGCCTTTGGTATCCACATGACGACAATTTTGAATTAACAGGATATTCTGATTCAAATTATGCAGGATGCAAACTGGACAGAAAGTCTACTTCTGGAACATGTCAGTTGCTTGGAAACAAGTTGATATCTTGGTTCTCAAAGAAACAGAAATCTGTCGCCACATCAACAACCGAAGCAGAATATATGGCTGCTCGAAGTTGTTGTGCACAAATCTTATGGTTGAAGCAGCAACTAAGAGACTACGAGATCGAAGTAAAGGAGATACCCATATTCTGTGACAGTTCAAGTGCAATTGCAATAACACAGAATCCAGTACTTAATACAAGATGCAAACATGTTGATGTGAGACATCACTTTATCAGAGATCATGTGGAGAGAAAGCATATCCAGATCAAGAAGATTCACACAGATATCCAACGTGCTGACATTTTAACTAAGGCTCTACCAGAAGATAGATTTAAGATGTTATGTGGAAAGCTTGGATTACTAAATCTGGATAAGCTAACAGAAAGACAATAACAGATTGTCTAACAGAGAGACAATAACAAATTGTCTAACAGAGAGACAATAACAGTAGGTCACCAGAATGATTACCAACAGAATGTTTTACAGAATGACCGAATGACAAAATGGAAATAAAGAATCTCACGTGTCACAATTTACTCAATTGAAGAAAGTACCACGTGGAAATTATTTCTTAATTACTAAGTCAAGGGGGAACTATTGAGGAAATTGAAGCGTCCTAGATAAAAGACGTCACTTTCCATAATCAATCTCCGAGATTGCAGTCTGCAAAGATATTTTCTAACCTAGATTTACTAAATCTTCAACATTTGTGATGATTAGCACATCTTCGGGAACTGTGATCGAGAAAATCCCTGCAAGAAAAGGAAGAAGGAAAGTTGCAGTGGATAGAAAGATACGCACACGCTCACCTACAACCCTAGGATCTAGCGCGTTTATCACACGCAAGGAAAGGCGGCAAAACAAACAACTGAAGCGGGAAAACCCAAAAAGGGAGATACTCATCCAACACTTCATTTATTTACCATTTTAATTTATACCATTGATTATTATGTTATATATATGCGATATCTCTCACAGAACTGTTCATCTTCACTTACATCGCACTGAGCACTACTCTCCTTAAGCACTTAAGAATTTCCAGACTCCCTTTTCTCTGCAAATCTTTTCTCAAAAACATCCTGCGTTTTGATTATGGCACCCCAAACTTCATTGTTTCTTCAACATGTGTCCGAGGTTCAGAAATTTCTTTCGCCTGAACCCTATGCTGTGTTTGATACTCACGGATTTCGCAAACTTGAAGAAATTTTTGCCATTGTTACACGCTGCAAAGGTTTTTGAGTTTATTAAATCTTCCTTATATCTGCAACTTGCTACAAGTATTGTTTTAATTTCTCTTTTGATCCACTTAAAATGTCTCATCATTCTAATTAACTGTTTAGATGGGAACATTCATACCTGTGAATATAAAACTGATGAATATACATATATCTGCTTTGTATGTTCTTATGCTACTAGGCTTCTGCAATATTGTCACCTCCCGTCCCAACATGTTTTTGGGGAAACAAGTGGCTACATTCTACCTGACATGGCAGAATGATAAACATGGCTTTGAAGCAAATGTGTTGATGCCAATTGGTGACAGAACTAGCAAAACACCATACAATGTCATCGAAATGATCAACCAGGCGTATCGGTTGAAAGATGAAGGTCTGACTTTGGATGACATCACTCCTAAACAACTGCAGGAGGCAGTAGAAATCATGATGGTAATACCCATCTCATATACTGGAAGAATGTTTCAGCGATCTTTACTCCAACCAGGCTTCAAGTTACTGCTCGAATTAGTTCAGAGAATTTTTCTCAACCATAGTGGATCGTATGATCAGGTAACTCCTGAGAAATTCCGAATTCTCACGGCAGTTGTCCTCAATCTCCGAGTCAACTGGAGCAGAATACTGTTTGAATTGATGGCTAAGGAAGCAAAACTAGTTACGTATACCAAGGATAGCAGAGGCAGAGGAACTTCACTAGAAGTTAAGAGAAATCTACGTCATTCTACCAAAATCAGTCTGATGGTGGAACGATACTTCAAACAGCAAGTGTGGGAGGATGCTGTAGAATTCAACACAAGCCTCTCCATATCCAAAGATCAACATCAGCTAGAAATATCTTTGGGACTCTCACCGGCTTTCTTCAACAAAATAACAGATGAGGTGCACCGTGTAGCAGCTCTGGAAATGGGCAGCTCTAATCCAACATGGATGCCACCTACCAAAGGTGTGGTAAAAGAAAAGACTGCCCGCAAGCCCTCACTCAAACGAGGAAGTTCTGTTGAAACAGAAACATCTGCATCTCAACCTAAACAGAAGAAACGAAGACTGCGAAAAGTTCAAGAGTCCCCACCCACCACCACCAGAACCTGCTGCAGAACAATCAGAACAACCAGAACACATGACAACAGAACAAGAAAAGGAGGCAACACAGGCAGAAACAGAGGTAACAGAGACTCCAGCGGGTGATGTGGAACCAGAAACCAGCCATAATCCACATCAGGAGAAAGATTTTTCTCCAGCAAGAACACCCACACCCTCACCAAACAGAATGGAGAAAATAAGTGAGGATGAGGGGGAAGAAGAAGGAGAATCCACAGATGAAGAGGAGGAGAAGAAGCGCCAAGCAGAAGGTGTTATACATTTGCTGGAAAATGAAGCAGAACACTCTGTGCTGCACGACTTTCCTGGTATTCATCGCTTACCAGAATGTCTGGGAACAGCCAAGCGCGTCAAGTTTTACTTGCTGGTTAAAGACAACGAGTACTATATCTTTGATGCTCTGCTTGATACGGCCAACAATATGCGGAAGCAAGAATCGAACACACGTCAAC